>JAEAOA010002143.1:505000-810000 GCA_016746295.1 Potamilus streckersoni
GAGAGAGAGAGAGAGAGAGAGAGAGAGAGAGAGAGAGAGAGAGAGAGAGAGAGAGAGAGAGAGAGAGAGCTGTTATTGGTGATCTTAAAATGTGTCAGTACTGAAAATTAGAAGCTACCACGACAATAAATAAATAAATGTATCTATTTCTTCTTCTTCTTCTTCTTCTTCTTCTTCTTCTTCTTCTTCTTCTTCTTCTTCTTCTTCTTCTTCTTCTTCTTCTTCTTCTTCTTCTTCTTCTTCTTCTAATCATCATCATCATTATTATTATTATTATTATTATTATTATTATTATTATTATTATTATTATTATTATTATTATTATTATTATTATTATTAAAACTACTACTACTCTACTACTACTACTACTACTACTACTACTACTACTACTACTACTACTACTAGAAGAAGACGAAAAGCAAGAACAAGAAGGAAATTAATTATCTAAATTGATATAATAATATGGTGATGGCAACGATGACACTTGCGCTGTTAATTTTAATGATGATGATGAAGCTGGAGGTCGCTTTGTGGGTGAACATTATTTCTTAACCTGACTGTATATATTCGTGGTCACCAAGCATTGCTACAAACAAAATATAAAAAATACTCCCAACAAAGTCTGTTGAAACACTTTCGGGAACCGACGAAAATTAGACTAAAATATCTGATGAAGAGGTACGGTGTTTTTGTGGAAACTGGATTTTATATTTGTATGTATGTGACACAACGTGGAAATAATTGCTTTTCACAGTTCAGCAAATTATCACATATTCAGACAAGGGTCATTCATCCTAGTTACCTTTTGTTTCATCGTCTTGGAATGCATGGCTGTTGTGGCCAGGACAATCTGTTACTGTTTACATAACATTATTATTATTATTATTATTATTATTATTATTATTATTATTATTATTATTATTATTATTATTATTATTATTATTATTGTTGTTGTTATTATTATTATTATTATTATTATTATTATTATTATTATTATTATTATTATTATTATTATTATTATTATTATTATTATTATTATTATTATTATTATTATTATTTAATTATAACTATTATTATTTCTTTTTGTTTGCATCAAAAAAGAAAAGTTGTTCATATGCCTCAAATTTGTTTCGCATGTAACACAAAATAAATTCTTTAAATTTCCAGACAATGTTATTATCTTCATATTCAAAGATATCTGCTTTCCAAATTATAGAGTGACAAGACAGCAGCGACTGAGTTAGAAATACACAAAAGACAGACAGACAGACACACACACCTACGTATATAAACACATATCGATACATAACTATTTACATCAATACATGGAATCCTCATGATTCTGTCATTCCTCCTATATAAATCATTTTAAGGAAAGAAATAAAGAAACTCTGTTTTAAGTTTTTCGCGAAATGTTTCAAACTTTATGACGAAAATATAAATTAAAATGAAAAGCTTTACGTTCCATGGAGAGTAAAACATTTAGTGAATTTTTGGAAATGCATATTCATATCCATAAAAGCGTATTCATTCTCCAGGGAAATATCGCGCATGCGTACAATCTTCAATATAACTCCCCAAATGTGTCTGGGTCATCAAAGAAGAGATCGCCAGTTTCAAAATTCGCGGCGGCATCCGATTTGTTTAAAAAATTGTTTGTTTTTTATTTTCAAAATTTCTTTAACACTCGCTCATCTCTTTTTTTTTTTTTAAAAAATATTTTATTTTTTTTTTCGTATATTTGCGTATTTGGACGGGCAATTAACCAAGTCTCACATATAAACACCCACATTTATCTTCGTATCCCAGCTGCAAAATAATAGGTTGTTAACTCGATGCGGCATCCCAATTTTTAAAATATCTTTTTGCTATTGTTATGTTCAAACTTTCACTTAAACTCACTTATCCCACTTTTAAAAATTTTTATTTTTCAAAATTTTTATCTTGAAAATGTATGACTCCCGTCCTAGAAAGATCAATTGCTAGCCTTAATATATGAATACCCACATATATTTTTCTATGTGTCAGGCTGCCACACAAAATGTCGCAATTTTTCAAAATACATGTTCTTGTATTTTAAATACAAACTATCTTTCAAACCCGCTCATTCAATTAATTATATTTTTGGTTTAGATTTTTTAAAATTTTTCTTTAAATGTTGAAACTTACTTTTTCCATCCTGTCCTAGGAAAGGAAATTGAACTAGGTACAAATAAAATACCAAATAGATGCTATTTAAATCGATGGATAACAGGTAAAATCTAGCATTGGTCCAGAAGTCAACTGAAAGCAGAAGGCCAAAGCTTAGACCGTTCTGAGAGAGAGAGAGAGAGAGAGAGAGAGAGAGAGAGAGAGAGAGAGAGAGAGAGAGAGAGAGAGAGAGAGAGAGAGAGAGAGAGAGAGCGCTGTTATTTGTGTTCTTAAAATGTGTCAGTACTGAAAATTAGAAGCTACCACGACAATAAATAAATAAATGTATCTATTTCTTCTTCTTCTTCTTCTTCTTCTTCTTCTTCTTCTTCTTCTTCTTCTTCTTCTTCTTCTTCTTCTTCTTCTTCTTCTTCTTCTTCTTCTTCTTCTTCTAATCATCATCATCATCATCATCATCATTATTATTATTATTATTATTATTATTATTATTATTATTATTATTATTATTATTATTATTATTATTATTATTATTATTATTATTAAAACTACTACTACTCTACTACTACTACTACTACTACTACTACTACTACTACTACTACTACTACTACTACTACTACTACTAGAACAAGAAGACGAAAAGCAAGAACAAGAAGGAAATTAATTATCTAAATTGATATAATAATATGGTGATGGCAACAATGACACTTGCGCTGTTAATGTTAATGATGATGATGAAGCTGGAGGTCGCTTTGTGGGTGAACATTATTTCTTAACCTGACTATATATTTGTGGTCACCAAGCATTGCTACAAACAAAATATAAAAAATACTCCCAACAAAGTCTGTTGAAACACTTTCGGGAACCGACGAAAATTAGACTAAAATATCTGATGAAGAGGTACGGTGTTTTTGTGGAAACTGGATTTTATATTTGTATGTATGTGACACAACGTGGAAATAATTGCTTTTCACAGTTCAGCAAATTATCACATATTCAGACAAGGGTCATTCATCCTAGTTACCTTTTGTTTCATCGTCTTGGAATGCATGGCTGTTGTGGCCAGGACAATCTGTTACTGTTTACATAACATTATTATTATTATTATTATTATTATTATTATTATTATTATTATTATTATTATTATTATTATTATTATTATTATTATTATTATTATTATTATTATTATTTAATTATAATTATTATTATTTCTTTTTGTTTGCAACAAAAAAGAAAAGTTGTTCATATGCCTCAAATTTGTTTCGCATGTAACACAAAATAAATTCTTTAAATTTCCAGACAATGTTATTATCTTCATATTCAAAGATATCTGCTTTCCAAATTATAGAGTGACAAGACAGCAGCGACTGAGTTAGAAATGCACAAAAGACACACACACACACACAAACACACACACGTATATAAACACATATCGATACATAACTATTTACATCAATACATGGAATCCTCATGATTCTGTCATTCCTCCTATATAAATCATTTTAAGGAAAGAAATAAAGAAACTCTGTTTTAAGTTTTTCGCGAAATGTTTCAAACTTTATGACGAAAATATAAATTAAAATGAAAAGCTTTACGTTCCATGGAGAGTAAAACCTTTAGTGAATTTTTGGAAATGCATATTCATATCCATAAAAGCGTATTCATTCTCCAGGGAAATATCGCGCATGCGTACAATCTTCAATATAACTCCCCAAATGTGTCTGGGTCATCAAAGAAGAGATCGCCAGTTTCAAAATTCGCGGCGGCATCCGATTTGTTTAAAAAATTGTTTGTTTTTTATTTTCAAAATTTCTTTAACACTCGCTCATCTCTTTTTTTTTTTTTAAAAATATTTTATTTTTTTTTCGTATATTTGCGTATTTGGACGGGCAATTAACCAAGTCTCACATATAAACACCCACATTTATCTTCGTATCCCAGCTGCAAAATAATAGGTTGTTAACTCGATACGGCATCCCAATTTTTAAAATATCTTTTTGCTATTGTTATGTTCAAACTTTCACTTAAATTCACTTATCCCACTTTTTAAAATTTTTATTTTTCAAAATTTTTATCTTGAAAATGTATGACTCCCGTCCTAGAAAGATCAATTACTAGCCTTAATATATGAATACCCACATATATTTTTCTATGTGTCAGGCTGCCACACAAAATGTCGCAATTTTTCAAAATACATTTTCTTGTATTTTAAATACAAACTATCTTTCAAACCCGCTCATTCAATTAATTATATTTTTGGTTTAGATTTTTTTTATTTTTCTTTAAATGTTGAAACTTACTTTTTCCATCCTGTCCTAGGAAAGGAAATTGAACTAGGTACAAACAAAAACAAAAAAGATGCTATTTAAATCGATGGATAGCAGGTAAAATCTAGCATTGGTCCAGCAGTCAACTGAAAGCAGAAGGCCAAAGCTTAGACCGTTCTGTGAGAGAGAGAGAGAGAGAGAGAGAGAGAGAGAGAGAGAGAGAGAGAGAGAGAGAGAGAGAGAGAGAGAGAGAGAGAGAGAGCTGTTATTGGTGATCTTAAAATGTGTCAGTACTGAAAATTAGAAGCTACCACGACAATAAATAAATAAATGTATCTATTTCTTCTTCTTCTTCTTCTTCTTCTTCTTCTTCTTCTTCTTCTTCTTCTTCTTCTTCTTCTTCTTCTTCTTCTTCTTCTTCTTCTTCTTCTTCTTCTTCTTCTTCGTCTTCTTCTTCTTCTTCTTCTTCTTCTTCTTCTTCTTCTAATCATCATCATCATCATCATTATTATTATTATTATTATTATTATTATTATTATTATTATTATTATTATTATTATTATTATTATTATTATTATTAAAACTACTACTACTCTACTACTACTACTACTACTACTACTACTACTACTACTACTACTACTACTACTAGAACAAGAAGACGAAAAGCAAGAACAAGAAGGAAATTAATTATCTAAATTGATATAATAATATGGTGATGGCAACAATGGCACTTGCGCTGTTAATGTTAATGATGATGATGAAGCTGGAGGTCGCTTTGTGGGTGAACATTATTTCTTAACCTGACTGTATATATTCGTGGTCACCAAGCATTGCTACAAACAAAATATAAAAAATACTCCCAGCAAAGTCTGTTGAAACACTTTCGGGAACCGACGAAAATTAGACTAAAATATCTGATGAAGAGGTACGGTGTTTTTGTGGAAACTGGATTTTACATTTTTATGTATGTGACACAACGTGGAAATAATTGCTTTTCACAGTTCAGCAAATTATCACATATTCAGACATGGTTCATTCATCCTAGTTACCTTTTGTTTCATCGTCTTGGAATGCATGGCTGTTGTGGCCAGGACAATCTGTTACTGTTTACATAATATTATTATTATTATTATTATTATTATTATTATTATTATTATTATTATTATTATTATTATTATTATTATTATTATTATTATTATTATTTAATTATAATTATTATTATTTCTTTTTGTTTGCAACAAAAAAGAAAAGTTGTTCATATGCCTCAAATTTGTTTCGCATGTAACACAAAATAAATTCTTTAAATTTCCAGACAATGTAATATTTTATCTTCATATTCAAAGATATCTGCTTTCCAAATTATAGAGTGACAAGACAGCAGCGACTGAGTTAGAAATGCACAAAAGACACACACACACACACACACACCTACGTATATAAACACATATCGATACATAACTATTTACATCAATACATGGAATCCTCATGATTCTGTCATTCCTCCTATATAAATCATTTTAAGGAAAGAAATAAAGAAACTCTGTTTTAAGTTTTTCGCGAAATGTTTCAAACTTTATGACGAAAATATAAATTAAAATGAAAAGCTTTACGTTCCATGGAGAGTAAAACCTTTAGTGAATTTTTGGAAATGCATATTCATATCCATAAAAGCGTATTCATTCTCCAGGGAAATATCGCGCATGCGTACAATCTTCAATATAACTCCCCAAATGTGTCTGGGTCATCAAAGAAGAGATCGCCAGTTTCGAAATTCGCGGCGGCATCCGATTTGTTTAAAAAATTGTTTGTATTTTTATTTTCAAAATTTCTTTAACACTCGCTCATCTCTTTTTTTTTTTTAAAAAAAAAATATTTTAATTTTTTTTCGTATATTTGCGTATTTGGACGGGCAATTAACCAAGTCTCACATATAAACACCCACATTTATCTTCGTATCCCAGCTGCAAAATAATAGGTTGTTAACTCGATGCGGCATCCCAATTTTTAAAATATCTTTTTGCTATTGTTATGTTCAAACTTTCACTTAAACTCACTTATCCCACTTTTTAAAATTTTTATTTTTCAAAATTTTTATCTTGAAAATGTATGACTCCCGTCCTAGAAAGATGAATTGCTAGCCTTAATATATTAATACCCACATATATTTTTCTATGTGTCAGGCTGCCACACAAAAGGTCGCAATTTTTCAAAATACATTTTCTTGTATTTTAAATACAAACTATCTTTCAAACCCGCTCATTCAATTAATTATATTTTTGGTTTAGATTTTTTTTTATTTTTCTTTAAATGTTGAAACTTACTTTTTCCATCCTGTCCTAGGAAAGGAAATTGAACTAGGTACAAATAAATACCAAATAGATGCTATTTAAATCGATGGATAACAGGTAAAATCTAGCATTGGTCCAGCAGTCAACTGAAAGCAGAAGGACAAAGCTTAGACCGTTCTGAGAGAGAGAGAGAGAGAGAGAGAGAGAGAGAGAGAGAGAGAGAGAGAGAGAGAGAGAGAGAGAGAGAGAGAGAGAGAGAGAGAGAGAGCGTATACTCTAAGGACTGCGTGTTATCACTTAATTATGGTTGATGCTGTTTGTTATTTTTAATTGATATAATAAATCGCCTTTCCTTGATATTTTCAAACATCAATTACTAAATTTTGGGTATATTCAAGCACAATCCTTGCTTCTTGCTCGTCATAACACACTCTAAAGTGAGTAAATGTCTATTGTTCACGTAATAATTTCTTTCAAAATATATGACACTCCCCAAAAAAATCATTCAATACATTTGGATAGCAGAGTGGAGTGTTTCAAATATGCTAAACTCGTGAATAAGGGATTCTAATACAAATTATTTTCGCTCTCCTGTCTCTTGGAGGTAAAAGAAAAGAAAAATACAAACACTAATATGTCGCTGCAAACTGGATTCGTAGAAGGGGGACGAGAAGATTTGATAACCTATAGACCATCGACGAATAATGCGTATTTACGTACGGCCGGTAATGTAATATATACAAAAAGTGGCGGGCAACAAATTTTGGGCTTAGCGTGTATGCTACGTAAGGTCATTAAACATGGTAATTAATACTGATCAAATAAGATCCAGATTTAATCTCTTTAATTGATAGATCTAGCTTTGTTGGAGCCTTGAAAATTCGCGCAGTACGGGGCAGAACAAAAACAAAAATAATATACATGCACATTCATTAATGTGGATAAAGTCACTTTACGCTGATTGGAAACAGAGTTCATGTTTACATCAGAAAAAAAAAACAAAAAAAAAAAACAAAAAAAAAAAAACAAAAAAAACCCACTTACCTTTGCTGTCCAAAGTCGTCTGCAAAAATCTCAGCCGACTGCTGTAAATACGCCTGGAGATTTTTCGTTTGGGCGTGTTAAACTCATACGTCATATATAACATCGACCCCAGGTGTTCGTTTCGATTTACGCTAGATGATTTACATTTTGACAGTTTATTGTAACGTTGTTCCGAGTCAGACCGTTTCGTATCATTTAAAAACGTCATTTGGAATATGGGTTAATCATTCCATTATGTTCTTCAGACCATTTCATTTAACAACAGACCATTTGGAATCTGAATGCACCATTTCATTTTTTGAGGTTAAATCATTTCATTTTAGACGTTATTTTTTCATGTGATACCACGTCATTTGGAATCAAAATTCATCATTTCATTTGTTAGGTTAAATCATTTCATTTCACACTACGTAATTATATTTAATAATGCATGTACGTCATTTGGATTCAAAATACATGAATCCCTTTTGTACATTAAATCATTTTATTTAATACCAGATCATTTGGATTTTAAATTCATGATTTCATTTGTTGAGTTTAATGATTTCATTTTAGAGTACATCATTTTATTTAATACCACGTCATTTGGAAGCAGATATCATCATTACGTTTTGTTTTTAATCATTTTTTTTAATATCAGATCATTTTATTTAACACCCCGTCAATTGGAATGTGAATTCATTAATTTTTTTTTTGGTTCAATCATTTCATTTCACGATTCATCATTTCATATCACACATCATTTGGAATCTGAATTCATCATTCCGTTTGTAAAAACATTTCATTTCTAACTACATCTTTTCATTTAATACCACGTCAGTTCGAATCTAAACTCGTCATTCGGTTTTGTTCGTTAAATCATTTCACATGACACCACATCATTTGGAATCAGGGTATATCGGTTCATTTGCTGGGTTAAATTATTTGATTTCACACTGCATCATTTATTGAATGTAATTTTTGCGGTGACGGCTGCCCATACACTCCTTCAGACCTACACAGAGCAAATTACAGATTTATGAATCTGTTAATAATAATAGCAATTAGTGATAATATATGAATATTAAATTCTAATATCAAATTCTACCCATATACCTTACACTACCACAATATTGCACGTCATGGCTGTCAAATAAAGTTAATAGTACAAGACAGTATGCAATTCTAGAATATCAACCGCAAATAAACACCAAACTATACAAACATGCTTAAATAGATATTCACTTTTCATCAAGAAACCTTACACCACAACAAAATTGCACACAATGGCTGTCAAAGTTAATAGTACTATATAAGACGCACTCCTAGTATAGCAGCAGCAGATAAACACCGAACTTTATCAGAATGCAAACTGTAAGAACAAGTATACATAAATATTCACTTTTCAACAAGAAACCTAATTAAATAATAAAACTGCATACAATAGCTGTTAAAGTCAACAGTACAATTTAGGATGCAGTCCTAGAATAACGGCACACATTTATTCCCCATTTCCATGCTTTTGTTTTCCTATTGTATATCACAAGACGTAAAAAGCTGAATAGAAAAGAATGTTGAAACAAAGTGTTGCAACACGTAATAAATATGTGGCAATCAGAAAGTCTCATAACAACAGGCGATTTTATTGGACATTCAATAAAAGAAAACATTCACATACAAATCTAAAATTGATGCTTCAAGACAATTTCATTTATGGAACTGTGCGTGTGACGCAAAGTTCAAATATTTTAATTTAATACTACATATAGCGCCAAATTTTGTGATTTCGTTTACTGTAATATTGTATTGTATTGACAGCTGTTACATAAATGCATGGAGCAACTGAACTTCTGTAAGAAATTACATGAAAGCAATCGAGCTTCTTCCCGCTGTTGGTATAAAGAAGCTTAAGTAAGTAAACACATAATTGACTAAACTTGTGATTGGGACCGACTACAAAACAGGAATGATCAAAGCCATGACGACCGCATTTCCAGATTGGACTCTTGTCTTATGCACCTTCGCGAAAACGTTACGCGCAGACTTAAAGACGATGATGTTGACAAAATGACCGAAATCTTGTTTGAGACAAATTATTTGTATTTGAAGGAAATTTTGACGCTGATGACACAATTAACTTTGAAATGTGATAACTTTGAGGTTTTATGTCGTGAATTTTCTTAATATTTTATAGACTATTTTCAGTCACGACTGAGAAAACACTTGCTGACGAAGGTAAACGGACCAACGTGACTATTTGAACAATTTTGAGTACGTTAACCACGCATTAAAGCAGATTGTAGAGTGGAAATAGAAGCCTCTGATAGAAGATGTATTTTATTTAACGACTTGTTGGACGAACATTTCAAAGACTTCTAAACTAAGCCAAAGGTGCATAAAATAAAAGATAAAGGTAAATTTAAAATCCTCACAAGTGCACCAGCATTTGTTTTTTTCAGGACATTACCTTAAGAAGCCCAAAATTTTATCCAGTGGTACATCATAAAGATTTTAATTGATGTAACTTGGGATGTGTTTATTCCTGTTGTTGCTATATTTAATTTTATGTACTCTCTGAGTGGGTATGTTAAACTTGCCGTATTTGTATAATAATTTCTAAATATTTATGTGTTATATGAAATACATTTTGAAATATGTTCCAAAAATTGTCTTTGTGTATTACACCCATTTATGCCACCTTCCAATATCGCATACTCTTTTTTCAATAGCAAAATAGGTCTAAAGAAACAGTCAACGAAAGACGGAAATTATTTGACACGCCATTATCGCGTGTTTCTTTGCATTTAGACCATTATCGCGCATAATTTATGATAGTTACACGTAAACTATATAGCTGTTTCTCCTGCTGGTTTGTTCAAATCTTACACATCCCGGAACTTAAGAAAAATTAATTATTAATAACCACAATATAATATACAACTTAAAAAATCAATATTAATATGTGTTTATTATTACTAGCCGAAGCATTAAACTCAAATATAACTGCAATGCACGCTGTTAATATTAAATTTTGTTTGCTTTCCAAACTGTCGCCAAAATGTGTAGTTTCCAGCTTCTTTTATTTGATGTTGCATCACTTGGATCACTTGCAAAAAAGAACGTATATATTAATGTATTTTATAACTAATATTAAGTGTCACAGATATGAATTATACATGCACAACCAATATAAACTATTGTTTATACGATATAATTGAAATGCGTTTCGGTATTTTTATCTCGGTGTTTCGGTGTTTCTATGCACCAGTAGATGTGGGGTCCGTTGTTATTGCCAACGATGGAATTCCACCCGTCGTTGGTAAGGTACTAAAGCCCGTTTTCGTCCTTCCATCCGATTCCAAAGGTCTCGTCTGAGATCTTTTTACTCCAGACAACCCTTTTATCTTCTTGGACCTTTGTTTATCTTGCTCCTATAAACTCCAGGTTTCAAAATGGTTTGCCTTTTGGCTTGAGTGTCGATGCGGAGATCTGCCAGTTGCATCAAGGGTATTTTGTTTCTGTCAAAAAGGTGTTTAGTTTGATATGGAATGTGAATATTGCCTTGTAGTAATTAATGTGCTGTCACCTTAAACCATCGTAAGACTTTTTTGAGACTGGCTTCCAAGACATGAGCGCGTTTTTATGGATTTTGTTTGCGACTGAAGCATTACAAGGCATAAGTCAGTTTGACGGGAAGATGAGACTGAATGAACGTCATGTTGACGATGTGTGAGACAGACCAAAGTTGTCCGAGGTTTTTATAGATTTTTTGTTGTTGCTAAGTCCACAAAAAACGTGTGCACGACAGGCCCTCCGTCTTGGCACCAGTGGTGAAACAGATGGGTACGAAATCGCAAGCAAATGGGGGTAGTTGGTTTTCAATCCACGGGTAATAAAGCTGTTTGGGATTTGAGTGGCATCGTCGTACGTATGTGTCAGCCAAGGCGTTCTTAACTGTTTGGCTAAGACTTGCTCTTAAGATTTATCTCTAGTGCTTTTAATGAAGACTACGTAATGAGTATTGAGACTGATGATGCGATGGGCGTTACTTTTCTGAAACAAAATTTTGGGTGATGTAAATGACACTGGCACTACGATGATGCCCTTTACGCGTAAAACACATTTCATTTCACCACTTGACTGGTGTGATAACTGAGAGCCAATCTTTCACTTTACACCCGTTGTGCTCTTGTCCTCGTGAGTCCCGGTATTCATGGCCGTAATTTTTGAGACCATCGCTTGCAAAACTTAGAATGTTATCGTCGGGGTGCTCGTCTGTCCAGGCTCCTAAAGAGTCCACCTAGATGACAGGATGACGTTGACCCAGGCGATCGATGTAGATGCAACTGTCCGTGTCAAAATACAGCACGCGATCTCCTAATTGGTGTAACACTTTGTACAATATTAAGCGAGCATGGGCTGTCTATCATGTAGGCCGCAATGATGACATTTCCAAATTCGTTGGCTTCTGCAAATTCCAATTCTTTTTCGTAATTGACAATGATCAAGTCCTCATGAAGGAGGTTCAAGTGTTTTGTCGTGAATCCTCTGGAAGTAGCTGAAAGGTTCTGTCAAATATTCTGTCTTGGGTAAACACGGTCATTGTGCCATTTTACCCCACAAGTAATTTAAAATCACTTGGCAAACGATCGTCTTTCTTCGTTTTTCTCCAAGTGGTCTAAAGTGATGCCCTTCTGCTCCAAATATTTCTCTTTGAATTTATTTTGGTCTTTGTAAGTGTGGCACCAGGAAGAATAGTCACTGACTTGTTTAAGTTTCGAAAAGGCATACACGTAGTCTGCGAGAATGCCTTTTTGAGTCTCGTCACCCTTATGATATTATTGAGTCTATAAACAGTGGTAAAGTTCGTACACTTCTAACAATTAATAACCCAGAAGCTTTAAAGAATTCAACGCTAATTCGCGTTCCCTTCAAGACGCGTTCTTCCTGGGTGTGCTTACAAGGTTGGTCTTGGTTACACGTTTCGGCACAAGTACGGCACGGCACAAGAGAAACGTCAGTTTTCCTTGGCAATGGTGAAGTAAAACGGGATGGTACAAGTCCGTGGGAGGGAAAACTTTGTACATTTGATCAATCCTTAGTATTGTCAAATGTTGTCCACATCGATATGTTTCATCAGCAACAGTGGGTAACGTGTGGGAATTGACATTATTTTCATACGTAAAGATAAAATCAACACACGTCCAAATATTTGATTCTTCTCATTTCTCCTCTTCGGCTTGGTACAGCAACAGGTGGCATGTGTCCGTCCTCCGTAAAAACTGTTCAGCGGGTTTAACGGTTGCACCAGCTTGTAACTTTCCACGATGCATTTAAACTCGGGATCGGTTCTCAATCGGTGATCGTACCCGTGTTCCCACATTTTCACCACTTGGCATCCTTGCTGTTCTAACTTCAGGCGCCGCTAACAAGTGGTCTGGTGCAACTCTTCCATGATACGTTGCAAAAACTGAATTTTAGTGTTATATTGAGGATAACAGATGGAACATCCGTGAAATAATCAGCCGTTAAACTCGCACACGACTTTGGGGTATTCTAAGTCACAGCCATCTACCGAACAGGTTCCGATGGTCTTTTAGCCTTCACCGTTGCGGGCGTGTTGGATCCAGTTGTTTTCCTTGTTGCACAAGTAATGCACTCAGCAATGAGCTTTGACTGAGTACTGACGTTTGACAAAGTTGGTCGTTTAAGGGTTTATGACAGCTAGAGTGTTTTCAGGCATGAATCATTGGCGGTACATTAAGGAACACGCTTTGGCAGAGGTGCAGGCTTTTTTCAAAGAATCGATCCCTCCATGTTCCATGAACCTTTCCACAGCAAAGCCGTAAAATGCCTACGTTGGAACGACAATACTTTAACATTTCTTCCTGAAAGTCAAAGGGGTCCGAGGCGTGAGAGTGGAACCAAGCGTGCAAAGCTTCTCGTTGTTCGGTTTCATGTTGTCGGTGTTGTAGTAGTGAGCATCAGGCAAATGGGGTAGAACTGCATGTTGATTGGCTTCGGTATTGAAAAATTTGCGGTAATAGCCTTTGGCCATTTCTGAAATTCCAACGTTTGAGGCATTCGGCTCAAAGGCATGGCCACGTAATTTATCAAATCTTTAAACTGTACGCGTCTCACTTGCATGAAAATGAGTTTGGCTTCGTTTAAAGTCACTTTAGCACGTTTGGTACTTTGTTCCGTAGAATATCTGAGAACAAATTTCCCATCGTATCCCGAAAAATTGTGAACCATCACCGTGTCATTGCGATGATAATCTCTGTAACGTTCGACGTCCTTTGACTCCACGTCTTGTCGATAGGGCCTATGATCCATTGGGCGAAATCGGTCAGCATGTTAGGTCTTGGACAGATTTTTTTTGCACGTGTTGAATTCTGTCGATGACTTTGGAAGGTGTCATTTCTAATAGCCTGCTAAACTCGATCCAAACGGGGGACTTGGGATTGTCGTGAACAATGGAAAGTGTCAAGCGATCGTTTTCTTTGGCTTAACATCGTTATTTTAGTGTGGTTAACAAATATTTACATACATCGGTGATGACCTCTTCTCCATTCGCTAGCGGTATGTCGGACTTGAAATCTTTAAACTTCACCGTGTACATGTTGGCCGTGGTTATAAATTTTCTAGAGAAGCATTTATTCGTCTGTTGAATGTGGTAGTACATTTTAGGGTTTAATGGTCTTTGTGGTGGACTTTGGTTTGGTATAGATTATATAGGTCTGGATTTTGGCTAACTCATGTCATCTTGAAAATTGATGGCATTAATTTCAGCCAAGACTTAAGCTACTTTGCGATGCGATAGGTCTTGTTTTTGCCATTTACTTTCTTTTCCTTTCATCACGATATGATATGAACGTTTCATCCTGATTGTAAAAAGTCAAATGACTACATTTTAAAAGCCATGGACCTTTTTATATCCATATCAGACCAGTGACTTGCCTATATAAAGGGTCAGTGTCTTCCAAGTATTCATTTCACTCACAGTCCGACCAGTGCGATTTAAGACCCCACACAGATGGAACCTCTGATAAGAGCTTTGCGAGGTGTCATATGACGATTTTCTTCAGACAAGTTGACGGACTACTCCCTCTCCTTTCGAGATAAAATATAAGATACTTGCTATATCGGACAATACATAGGAAATTGTGCTACAGAATGTCCAGATCGCCATAAAAGCAAGACCAGTGCCAGACCAGATAAAAGTCAAGATACCTGTTATCATTGCCAAGAGAAAAGACATTGGTCTTTAGACTGCCCTAAGAAATAATAGGAGCAGGAGGCAGAGAGAGTTTCAGAACAGGAAAGAAGAATTACCTTCGCAAAAGGAAGAAGCCAAAAACATCAAAAAAAAAAGAGAAATAAAAAGACGAGAAAAGTGAGGAAAAAGAAGAGGAAAAACACGTGATAGTGAAGAAATTCAAAAAAGGAGAGGGTAAAAAAGAAGACAAAGAAGAAGCTTATTCACTTTTCAAAGTAACTTGTTGTGACATTGGATTGTACCATTGTATCAGAATATAACAGAAAGAAAAACATGTATCGTGGTTTTTATTGTTTTAAAATAAGGACCTACACTCACACACTCACACAAGTACATCAATGGAAAAACGAGATTTTAAGTTTTTAAATTGATTTTGGAAATTTGATTGATTGATTGATTGATTTAATTTTAACGGCGCACCAGCACTTTTAGGCTATTTAGCGCCATACAGTAGGTCATATTTGTAAAAAGAAAGGTTCAATAACGACCAGCGATATAGTAAAAAATCCATAGTAGTTAAATATAAAATGTTAAATGTTGGTAACAGTTAAAGATATTGGTTCCCGATCAACGGGAAATGTAAATGATGTATCTTGATGAACGATGTAAATAATAGTTGGTATTTGCATTATTTAAAAATTAATTTGGGTAAGAACATACAGTTACAGTTTAAAATAAAGATTTATTCTTGATTCTTGCAATGACAACCTCCTCCCTACGAATAGTTCTGTAGGAAGGAGTCCATTCTCCCAAGATTGGTTTGATGGCATGAAGTTTGTTATTGATTGCATCATCCCATGATACCTGCCACTTTTGACGTAGATATATTTTGATACAAGGTTCCAAATCAGAATATGGTAATTTAAAATCCGATGGTTCTAAAGATAGGGCCATCTTAGCAGCCCGGTCTGCTTCTTCGTTACCTCTAATGCCAATATGGCTAGGTAGCCAACACTATACTATATTGCATGAGGTACTAAGCTCAGAGTTTTTGACCAGAACATTCACCAATAGTGGATTATCTAGTTTGATATTGTGTAGCGCCTGAAGCACTGATAATGAAATTTGACTAGTGTTTCTTTTGTGTGCGTTTGGGTCTGTGTTTGTATGCGTTCGCGTACGTTTGTTTGTGTATTTGTGTGTGTTTGTATTAATAGTAGATAATGGATTATTTATTTGTTTGAGTGTTTGTTTGTTTATGTATATCCAGTGGTATGTCCCAGTGGTATGTCCCGCCCCGCCAAGCGATGTTTGTGCCTGTTGGTCAGTCCAGCACGGAAGTTGGTTCCATTCCCGCAAAGCGTTCTATACAGTTCTATGTCCCGCCCCGCCAAGCATTATTTTATTCGTATAGTTTCACCACTGAGCTAGTTTAACTTATCCGCTCCGCAAAGCGTTATCGCTTTTCTTTTTCCTGTTTGGCCAGAATAAGGTCAGCCCCTTGCAACATTATTGCCAATGTCCAGTACAGTGATGTTACCCGACCTGTTCTATTTCCATTGTCACTAAACAGACCCACTATACTATATATAAAGGTAATAAGGATTGTCGGGGTGGAACATATAACTTAATAGAATACTTGGGGGAGTGGGGTATCACTTTATAGAACGCCTGGCAGACATTGTTGTCAATGTCATGTCCCTTATTCGTTCCATTCCTATTGTCGTTATACAAACCCACTACTTTTTAATGCTTGACAGTCCCAACATTTTTGGACGCTAGACAGTTCCAATCCCAGTCAGATACCCCAGTCCACTTACAGCAGTCAGAATATCATCCTCCTTTCCTTAGACGTTATGTATTTCTAAAAATTTCTTGGGCACTCAGCACTTCATCATTTTAGTTATTTTTTGGCAGTTTTACTGTCATTGATATATTTTGTATTATATTTGTTATTTTGCCCCCAGTCCTTTATTTTTGTCTATGTTTATCCATGTTGATGATGCTTAGATCTTGAGTACATTGCTAATGAAGCAGTTCTTATTGTGTTTCAACCCACGAAGAGTAAGTAATTCGTGATAAATGGTTCTGGTTTATTGTTGGTCTTTTTTTGTCTTAAATTTCAGTCTATGATAATGCCTATAGGTATATATGACAGACAAATTCATAATAAGGGATAGACATAACCTGATGGCATGCACAGAATGTATACACAGATGCCACATTTGTGGCTTGATGAAGTTTGAAACATGTCAGAAGGTTACTTGTCCTATAATACCAGTAAGAATGCTTATACTTGTCGTCTTCATCCCTTTATCATCCCTTCCCATTCTCAAGAGGGCTAATTGGCACTTCTTGATGTTTGGGAAGTCACC
This sequence comes from Potamilus streckersoni, assembly GCA_016746295.1. Taxonomy (NCBI): domain Eukaryota; kingdom Metazoa; phylum Mollusca; class Bivalvia; order Unionida; family Unionidae; genus Potamilus; species Potamilus streckersoni. The sequence goes on from JAEAOA010002143.1 coordinate 522,321, forward strand.
ACCATCTGTAAGTGGCACATGCAGGATAGGAAAATTGCCGACTTTAACTTTCTTGGATATATGACACTTGATGAGATGTGATTATGATTTTTAACGTAGCTTTAACAATATTTCGATCATATCGCTACGATGTCTGCAGTGTGGCAGTTTATAGTGATGTCTAGCACTGGGGCATGATGTTGCAGACATTTGACATGATGTCCAACCCAGTCACATTATCCTGACACCAGGCCAACCAGTTCTAACACTAACCTCTTAATGCTGAGCGCAAAGCTAGGAAGCTGTTAGTACCATTTTTGTAAGTCTTTGGTATGACTCGACCGGGGATCGAACCCACGACCTCCTACATCCGAGGCGGACGCTCTAACCGCTAGGCCACCGGAGCGGTCTGACACTTGATAGTAAGGTGTTAACTCCTGATAGTGATGGATCTTTGCCATAAGAGAGTTGCGGCAAAATTTGGGCTAGAAAGTTTGTCAGTAGTTTTCGTTGGGTCGATAGTTCTTTCCAGACTTTTTGCTGAGTTTTTCCTCCACCAGCTATACTGGCCACCGTGTGTAGCCTATCATGCATTGAAAAATAACATTAAACTCCAAACAACGACGACACGACGACAACGACGATGTCTCTTGTCCTAATAATGATGTTTTCAGAAAAATGCCAGTGCATGGACATAGGAGAGACAGAAAACAGTGATGTCAAGGCGGGTTTCGCTCACTGCTGATGTCAGGATTTTGAACCTATCCAGTTGTTTAACAACTAGAACTGGTCTCTCTGGTCTACTTGCTGATATACTGTTCATTAGAGTGAATACATTCCAGGCACAGAGGGTGAATTGCGTCACTATGGTCTTCTTAGGTTTCTGGTCTCGGGAAGAATCTTCCATTCAATACCAATATTATAGATATGTGGGCTAGTTTTCTTGCACTTAACGGTGCTGCAACCGAATCCAGTGATAGTATCGAGAGTGGCCGAACGGTCTTTCGATCACTGGCATCTCACATTTCGAGTTTCGGACTCTGTGTGTGTGTGTGTGTGTGTGTTGGGTTTTTAACGTAGCTTTAAAACATTTTCAGTCATATTGTTACGATGTCTGCACTGTGGCAATTGATAGTGATGTCTAGCACTGGGGCATCATGCCGTAGACACGTACCATAATGTCCCACCCAGTCACATTATTTTAAGTCCTAACACTAAAACCTCCTAATGCCGAGCGCCGAGCGAGGCAGCTGTTAGTAGCATTTCTGGTATAACTTGGCCAGGGATCGAACCCACGACCTCCTCCCGCATCAGAGACGGACGCTCTAATCACTAGGCCACCGGAGAGGTAAGTTTCAGACTTTACCAACTAGCATATGTGAGAAAGCTTGTCAGTAACTTCAAGTGGGTCGGTGGCTTTTCCAGTGCTCCCCCCCCCTAGTTCTTTCTCTACCAGACATACTGAATTTCCTATTATGTGCTTCAAAATTGCGTTAAGCCGACAGGATCAACAATATACACTGTGTCGTGGTCGCTACAGACTACATGTCAGTCATATCATATCATCTTCTTTTAAACCATTTGTAAAAGACGATAACGATGTTTCTCTAATCGCTCTTTCTATGTCTTTCTAAAAGGAATCAACCATTCAAAATGTGCAAACATTCACACATTGAACCAAGATTTTAGTGCTTTTGAATAATTTGTTTCGCATTCGAGCATTGGTTTTGGTAAGTACTGACAGATATTATAATGTTTAACTCAGCATGAAGGGATAACATTCACCCCCACCCCCACAAGCCATTTGTTTTGGAAGTCTTCTTTGTACCCGTATAGTCGTTATCTGTGTTAATGCTATCGACTAATGTCATAATGGAAAATTCAAAATAATTATTTTCCTATACCCCAAAGGTCCGATTTGTATCCATATCTTCCCCATAGGCGTTTTAAGAAGTTTTGGGGCCCTAGGCACAAACACTAGACTGCTAATACAATCGACACCGAAATGTTGGTTTTGGGTCGCCGCGGGGCCCTAGGCACGTGCCTCGCGTGCCTAGGCCTTAAACAATCACTGATCGTCCCACATTACGATTGATAATTCAGACCGTTCATATATACATCGATTGCAAGAGCGTGCCAGATAATGCATACTATAGTGTAATAATGGCTAACTTATTAGTGGAAAGTAAAGTGACAGCTGTTCAAATGGAAGATTACTTATTCTAAGTAATTTATTGTGGCTTTAAGTTGCACGTTTCCGTGTTGCTAAGACAACCGTTTCGTCTGTCTCTTAAAAAAATTCTGAATTTCCCACTTATGATACAAGTACGCCAAAAATGTCGAGAAACAAATTCTTTACATTTGTATAAGTTGTGAGTAAAAGAGAGCATCCATCTTTCTCCCTCATCATGGTAGTTTGCGTAATGGACATCTGACTCAGTATTTTAAAATGCTGTCTGTGTCGCTTAGCTTATAAGTAGTGGTTGAAATGACCACAATTTAATCTTATCGGTTTACTTTATCCTCCATTTCAGCACTCCCACACATTCAGGTTTATACTGTCTTTTGCTTGATCTCGGTTCAAGATTACTTATAAATCTCAGATTTAATTTTAGCTATTTAAAGTTTGTTTTTTTTTTTTTTTTTTTTAGATTTTCACCAATTTTGTCATACCACAAAGAACATGAATAGTGAAACTTAACACTGTTTTAAATTAAAGCAGAACAATACGTTTCCTAGTGTTCGGTGATAAACAGTGACCTTCTCGAACCAAATAGAATGCATTATGTTTTATTAAAATATAATGACAATTGATTTTGAGTGAGAGTAAGCAAAATGCAGCAAAATTCAAGTTCCTTCACAAGCCTTTAGGTGGCGCTCTACAGTTTCGTATTTAGCATTTTAAAGAAAAAGAGTTTCCCCGGGTTGCCTCACTAGTTATACTGGTTATTTAAAAGAGACTTTGTATATCTTAGGTGTTGTTCAAAGAACCTTTAATTCCCTTTATTTTGATGTATGATTGATGGGTGTAATATGGGTTAGAGAATATACAGCTTGGCCTTACTCCAGATGTGCATCTTTCAAAAACGTGCTAGCTCTACTTGCTCATTTTCACTTCTCGAACTTCAGAGGTAAATTGTAAAAAAAAGAGCCGATAACTTTTTTTACATTTTATGTATTTGGTAATTCAGTCATTGCATTTTTAGAAGCTGGTATTATTTAGTTTGGCAAAATTCATTTTCCATATTTTAATAGCTGCCAAGAATAGTGTACTTTAGACAAATTTAGGTGGATTTTTGGAGCACAAGGGAGCAGTCATTTTAGTTAGCAGTGTCCCAAGATCATTTAAAATTTCTAAAAGTACAATATCCAAAGAAATTTCATCCACATTACATGAAAGTAGTATATAGGTATGCCAACATTCTTTGCACTGTGCATGTTTAAAATGCAAACAACTTCACCTTACATACATCACTCTCTCAAAAGTACATAATAACTGGTGAGCGCCACCTTAGGGAACACAATTACGATCCATGTGACAATAAGTACGAGTACGAAAATAGGATTACATCCCTTGAATCTGGTATAGCGAACCTTGAGAATTGTTATCGCTGTAAATTTAGTCGAATATATAGCGAAACAGTCTAGCTGCTCAGCAGCAATGATTAATATTTTTGTTCATTCAATAAAAATATTAATGTTGATGATAACATAATTATATTAAATAAATAATATACATCTACCATTTTAAGATGTTATATTACATTATTGACAATATTGTATCAAAATCATCATTGAATATCAATTTTGCTATTGGTGCGGTATTACTTTCAATTTGCATATTGCTTCGTTTCGGTTTCAACCAAATGTATGAACACGAAATATTTGTGTTCATCCGCTCATCAAGTGATCGTTGCATTAGGTTACTTTTGAATAACATACACATGGGTTTCTGTTGATTTCGAAGAATTTTTGTGTAAGCATAATCCGATTTTCAGCTCGATATTATAAGTTTAGATTTCCGCTTGCAACCATAACAGTCTTGGTGGCTTTGCCAACTTTCATATTCGTCGTGTCAAGGACAAATCAAAGGAGTTTGTATGCAGTTGTCACACACATCATAGCAGTTTATGTTACCTGTAGAAATTTCAGAGCAGTTTTGATAATACATGTATGGACAGTACGCAAGTTGTATAGCACGATGATTGGGAAAAACCGGTCTATGTGCAGCCATGCTGGATCCAGGTTGGGTTTAGTTCCACTTTCGTTTCTTTGGTTTATTCGGTAAAGACGGGAAGTCCAATTTTGTGCCATTTCACTTTCTTTTGATAAGAACGTTGCAAATATGGCTGCTCAGTACGTAAAAGACCCTTTAAACTTATTTTGTAAGTTATCGCGGCGTACGCAATCATATCTGGAGGAAACCATTAATGTAATTATGAACGTGCAGTACCAATTACTTACCCTAATTCTGAATCGTAATTACCTTGTGTGAAATATAAAGAATAGTTCTTCAGACATACAGCATAAGCTCACCTTTTGCATAATTAAATTTATGATTAGTATAATTGAAACTTGGAAGTAACTTGGCATACTTCATTGTGTGTTGTAGAGAATGTGATGTGATATTCAACCAAGTTAGCCCTTCCAGACAGCTCATACTGACAATTTTTATCTGACCTGGTATTTCAAACACAGCTGAAAACATGGTCTCTATCCATATCACAGTGTAGTAATGTCTTTGTTTTGCAAAGTTGTAGTTTCCATGTGTAAATTTTGCATAGTCTTTTTTTTTTGTACAAAGTAATATATGCAATATTTTTTTTGTTGGAAACCAATGGATAACCAAAATTAGAATCAGAATTTATTGGCTTATTTTTTTTTATAACTGTATTTTTCTGAATGATGTAAAAAGAAAAGTCATAGAATGAAACTGTATTGGATTTGCAATTTACTTTGGAGTCATTATAGCAATAAGAAATCACATTTTATGGAAAAACATGTAGTAGTGTTACCTCACTGCACAAATAGCAGTCATCAAGTTGAATTTTCCATAGGAAATATGTATCTAAAAGTATTTTTTTTATAACAACCAGTGTTTTCTCCAACTTTTCTTGAAATAGATCATTAAATGTTCCTTGGATTGAGATCATACGGCTCTTCTAATTTGCTGGGGGTACACTCAATAGTTTCATTATATACTTAGCATATTACTTGCTTATTACAATGCCACAATTATTATTATGAACTTCCATTAAATTAATTCAGTAAATGCAATAGTACACAATAAATACTGTTAAGTTTTGATGACAGTTTTTTTTTTCTCAATGTGATAAGTTTTCCAGACACATTAAGAAAGAAATAACAGTTCTTACTCTTTCATGGACACAATACTTAAGATTGTTGCAGCTTGGTATCAGTAAATGAAATGGAATCATAATTTGGAAATTTGAGGTCAGCCTTTTTATTGGGGTTATGAGCATTGTGATTATTTGATTTTCATCTTTGTTTGATTGGTCATATTATCAGTGTCAGTACTGGTGCTGTTCCCATTGCCATTGTCATTACTTTCAATTCAATAAGTTCTCAGTATTTACCTTTGTAACAATGCTATTGCTTTTAAGTATTCAGCATGAAAAAAATCTTTAATTATTTACAATTCAGTGTAATCTTGATGAGAAAATTGTCACACAGCATGAGTGATAAAATCAAGTGGACATTCCAAATAGTTGAAACAGAGACAAGCTTGCAAACGATATAGATGCATAGATTTTTATTAAAATTAAATCAATTGCTTATTTTACTCCAGAGTTTGGAGCTAATAGTATTCTTAGAAATTCAGTGGGCTGTTTTTCTGAACAGACTGGGTTTTACTCATCAAGCTGTTAATCATATCATTTAAAATGTAGGGCTCTGCTTGATCAATTGTTTTCAGTCATCATTTCAAACGTTAATGAAATGTCAGGAATTTATAGCACAAGTATAGTTTATATTAATTGAATGTGCCATAATAAAACATGGCCTGCTTATGGCAGGATAAGCATGCTGTTGTTGTTGGGCTATAACTTAAAATTGTTTTGCATAATTTGGCTGCATTAAAACATTTCTTTATATATTTGTATATTTATATATTGTCATGTCATTTAAGCCTTTCATTGATTTTCTTACACTTTCAGGTCCAAAATGTCAAAGGAAGCTGCTGCCTCCAAGGCAGATGCTGGACGAATTGTGGTGCGCAAACCACCACGTCGTTTCATTCGCCCAGTAGAACGTCAGCGTATGAGACCATGGCTGATCGAGCATCTTGATAAAAATGATGTTGTTGGCTTGTGCTGGCAGAATAAGAGAGACAAAATCTTCAGAATCTCATGGAAGCATGCAGCCAATCAGTGTTTTAATATGGCAAAAGACACAAGTTTATTTGAAAAGTGGGCCATTCATACAGGTAATTTGTTTCAAAATTTTTATCAGAATTTGTATGCATATGCAGAGGTCATGCTACTAGGTGAATTGGGAGGCAAAGTTGCTTGAAAAAATTAAAACTTTGCCTTTATCTGTTAGGAAAGTGAAAACCACTTCACCCTGTGATCTTTTTTTGACATAGTGACTAACAGTAGTTTATGATTTTTGAGATGCTCCCATTCTGTAGTCAGGAAGTTCTGACTGTTGTGTTGTAGCCCAAGGCAAAGTGTATTTATGCTGTGTTGATATCATTTACACCAACAAACTTTTGCAGATTAACAGGCTTGTTTTAATGACTTACTGACTATTAATCTAATCCAGAGCAGGATTATCATTGCTTGATTTCCTGAACTTAGACCTTCTTTGAGGCTAAAAATTACCAATTTCTGTTTGGAAATTTAAATATCAATAAGTAAATAGGAATTTGTTTTTATTAAAAAAGTATAATCAGTGAAGATTTAAACTGAAGATTTAACTGCAATGTTTGTGTTATTTTTTTTATTAAAGCAGTTTGAAGTCATAAGTGAGCCATCAGTATTGGACTTCACTGTGTCTGTGAGATATCACTTCATTAGGTTCTTTTCATAAATAATTGGGCAGATTGGTTAAGACAATTCAATGAAAATAAATTCTAAATAGAAGATTTAGCAAAAATATTTAAATCATGTAGATCAAAAACATATGAGGCAATGTTATGTTGTGGAATTTGAAAAAAAACACTTCAGGGTCAAGCTTGTTTTCTGCCAACATTCATTTTTGTCAAAATATGAAAAAGATAGTGAAACAAATTGCAGAACCAATGCATATTGTTACTGCCAGTACATAGGCAAATAACTAAAATCATAAATTTCCAATTCTATCAATAGAAATGAAGCTGGAAAGTGAGTGGCTTTCTTAAGAAAATCCCACTTTCTAAAAATAGATGCACTCACATGGTGCAATACATGTTTTAGGTTGTGTCATTTCCTTTGAAAAGAAAGTAATGTCATGTATTGGCATTAATATTTCAGTGTGTTGTTTATAATAGTTACAGTAATGTTGTTGGCTAACATGAGTAAGTGAGAAAGCCTGCCAGTAGCCTCTTGTGGGTCGGTGGTTCTTCCCGGGGTTTTCAGGGTTCTTCCTCCACTATTAATACTGGCTGCCATGTATAGCCTATCTTGTGCTGAACAATGGCGTTAAATATTTATAAAATTGATTAAGGGTACATGATTAATCATTTTTACCACCTTGCAATTACAATAATGTAATCTGGTTACTCAGTTAAAGTTTCTTACAGTGCATTTGCTGTTATTCTCTTTCAGTCATATGAACAAAAAATGTAAGAATTTTTTTTTTACCAGAAAATAAAGTATTGCTTAAATTCTATGTTAAATGCAAATATGAATACTGGGGAGTAGAGGGTATAATTAAAAAAAGAAAACACACACACACACACATATATATACATACATACATACATACATACATACATACATACATACATACATACATACATACATACATACATACATACATACATACATACATACATACATACATACATACATACATACATACATACATACATACATACATACATACATACATACATACATACATACATACATACATACATACATACATACATACATACATACATATATACATACATGCATATTGTTGCTTGCTTCGCTCCACTTCTCCCTATTGAGCTCTCATGTCTGTTTTGTCCAAAAGGAGAAGTGATCTCTTCCTAAAATCCAAGTCTAGCTTTACCCCTCTGTGTATGTGTTTTGCATTCATGGGTTGTTTTTTTTTTGTTTGTTTTCATTTCCTAAACTCTTTGATAGATTCTCATCTTACTTCAGTCATTAAGAAGCTGCTGAGAAAAACTCATTCTATAATACTTGCTTGGACCTATGAGTTGTAGTGAAGGTCGCAGCAATATTTGTCAAGGTTTTGGTTAAATTCTTCTTTGTTGATGGCTATTTGGATGAATCATTATGAAGGTAAGAACTCATTCTGTGATGTGTGTGCTTGGTGATGTGTTAATTTGACAGTAGGGTTAAAGTCAGAGAGATAAAAAAAGTTTTTTTTATTAAAGTTCAGATTTTTTAATTTCCCTGAACTTTTTAAACCCTTTGATGAATATTTTGTCATGCTTGGAATGAACGTTATGAAGCTAAGCTGATTCATTTTCTGATGTGCTCACTAAATCCTTTTACAGTGCTACCCACTTATGTCAACATGCTTGGCCCGAGAAAAATTGTCGATGTAAGTGTTGGGGGAGGGGCAGATAAAAGATACAAGTTAAACCACAAGAGTCTGCAGTTTTATCAAAAAAGCATGATGAAATTTCTGACATGAAATCAGCATAACAGTATTGTTAAGGTGATTTTTCCTGTTGTCAGAAATTTTGTCCTGCTTTATTGATAAAACTGCTGACTCCTGTGGTTAAACTCACACAGACAGAGATGAGATGGCAGTGATCCATAACTAAAAGGCATGAGCACTTTAGACCACTCTGCCACTGTACATAAAGACAAAACCATTGTGAAAGACACTTGTATATTGACAAATTACATTTTGGTTAGCTTTGTGTAATAAAATTCACAATACAATATTGCAGCAGTTACATCCTGATATGAAAAGCATTCTGATATTCAATGTCAGCATTATCAGTTATTTACATACTTCAGGTACATGTACTTGTACTTTAAATTAGCCTAGTTTTTTACTAGTCTGTTCCCATCTTATTGAGGCTACCAAGGGGATGGGGCTATTCACAAGGAAATGAAAACCTGTCAACAAGTTATATTTAAACAGTACTTGTATTTAGTGACAGAAGTCATTATGAAAAGTACATAAAAGTGAACAAGAGATATGCTGCTGATATGATCAATCAAAGCATTCTATTGTATACATTGGCACATGCTAATGAGGTATTAAAATAAAATAATTCTTATGATACAAATTACAATATTGTAACAATGTCAGCTCAATATATTTAAAAATTTTCACAGATATCTTTGTGAGATGCCCCATTCTCAACTTATCAGTCAGATATTTAGTTTCCAGAGACTGTAAATGTAATCTGTGTTTACACTGCCATTGGTAGCAATTGTAAAAAAAAATAAAGTTAAAAAGGAAACTTTCACAGCACAATAAACCTGTTTTAATCACCGTTCACTTTGGAAAATGCAAGAATCAGATCAGATTTCATTGCTTTTGTTTAAGTCGCTGGGAGATACCAACTAAATAGGACCAAAGAAAAGCCTGTTTTTGTGTCTGTTTTTTTATATTCAACATTAAAGCCTGCCAGCATGATCAACTAATTGTTTAATAAAGTACATGTCCAACTGTCTACTTATGGACATAAATGATAGGGTGGTAAAATTAAAGCCTGGTGGCAAGATCAACTAATTGTTGAACAAAGAATGGGTAGGAACTGACAGCTTGTTGACATAAATGATAAGATAACAAAGGATTTGTTTAAGCTGGGACCTAGGGATTCTGTCAACATATATGTTTATTTTTTATCTCATCATCAACATAAGCATGACCATTTTGGTAGTAATAGTAGACTAAGGGACTTGAACTTGCATTTTAGTGGAGATAGGCAGCTTGTCCACATAAGTGAGTGATGTCAACATAAGTGGGTAGGACTGTACCTTGGGATCAAGGAAACATGTTTACAGCAATTTTAAACATTTTCTAAATGTACTCATTTCATTTGAAACATTAGTTATTAGTTAGTAAAGCATGCATGCCATATGCATATTCTTGTAACACTTTCAACTAGGCAATATGTTGTCAAAATGTTTCTGTATTACATCACTTGCTTTGATGTACATCACATGAATCTACTTCTGCCAGTTGAATTGTTGTACTTGTGATCAACAAAAGAAGTATTTTTCATAGAAACAATGTCAGAACATGTCTCTCAAATCTACTGTTTTGGAACTTAAGAAAATGTCTTGCAATTTTAAAAAATGATTTCTCTAAAAGTGACAACAATCAGAAAGATTGAAAACTGCAGAATTAAGCAAAGTATTTTTTTTTACAAAGATATCCTTTTGTATAACATCAGAAATTTCATTCTAAAATTAAGAATGGACAAATAGTGGAAATTTTACTAAGGATTTACGTTCTTACTATCAACAATCATTTGATGCAAATATTGAATTTAATGGCCATTGTGTACTTAATTTTTATGAATGTTTGTTTTAGTCAATAATTATATGGTTTGAAGAAAAAAAGGTAATTTGTTTTTGAAAAAAAAAACTGGTTAGATGAGAGGAAATTGTTATACAGTGTAGAATGATTTCTCCTTTATTCAAACATTACAGTATTGATCTGATGAATTTATGCAGTTGCAGTGTATACCATTTGAGCACAAATATATTTTTTATAAAGTGCTGATATTCTTATTGAAGAAAACCTGGTCCCTTCATCACTAAAATTCGGTGAGGAAAAGCGAGTCCCATAGTCACTAAAATCCAATGAGAAAAAGCAGGACCAAGGTCACTAAAGTGTAATGAAAAAAAAACCAGGTCCCTTAGTTACTAAAATCTGAGGAAAACTAGGTCTCTTATTAACTAAACTAGGTCTCTTCATTAAAATCTAATGAAGAAAAGCAGTTCCCTTAGTCACTAAAATCTAATGAGGAAAACAAGGTCCCTTGGTCGCTAAAATGTAATGAGGAAAGCTAGTTCCCTTGGTTAAGTCTAATGAGGAAAACCAGAGCCCTTGGTAATGAAAATCAAATTAGGAAAACCGGGTCTGTTAGCCACTTAAGTCTAACGAGGAAATTAAGGTCCATTAGTCACTAGAATCTAATGAGGAAAACTAAGTCCCTTAGCCAATTAAATCTAATTAGAAAACTAGGTCCCTTAGTGACTTAAATGTAATGAGGAAAATAAGGTCCCATAGTCACTAAAATCTAATGAGGAAAACCTGGAACAATTGTCGATAAAATCAGATGAGGAAAACTAGTTCCCTTGGTTAATTAAGTCTAATGAGGAAAAAACCAGGTCCCTTGATCATGAAAATCTAATGAGGAAAACCAGGTCTGTTAGCCATTTAAGTCAAAAGAGGAAATGCAGGTCCCTTAGTCACTAAAATCTAATGTGGAGAACCAGGTCCCTTAGTCACTAAAATCTAATGTGGAGAACCAGGTCCCTTAGTCACTCAAATCTAATGTGGAAAACCAGGTCCCTTAGTCACTAAAATCTAATGTGGAGAACCAGGTCCCTTAGTCACTCAAATCTAATGTGGAGAACCAGGTCACTTAGACACTCAAATCTAATGTGGAGAACCAGGTCCCTTAGTCACTCAAATCTAATGTGGAGAACCAGGTCCCTTAGTCACTCAAATCTAATGTGGAGAACTAGGTCCCTTAGTCACTCAAATCTAATGTGGAAAACCAGGTCCCTTAGTCACTAAAATCTAATGTATAGAACCAGGTCCCTTAGTCACTAAAATCTAATGTGGAGAACCAGGTCGTTTAGTCACTAAATCTAACGAGGAGAACAAGTCCCTTAGTCACTAAACTCTAATGTGGAGAACCAGGTCCCTTAGTCACTCAAATCTAATGTGGAGAACCAGGTCCCTTAGTCACTCAAATCTAATGTGGAGAACCAGGTCCCTTATTCACTCAAATCTAATGTGGAGAACCAGGTCCTTTAGTCACTCAAATCTAATGTGGAGAACAAGGTCCCTTAGTCACTAAAATCTAATGTGGAGAACCAGGTCTTTTAGTCACTAAAATCTAATGTGGAGAACCAGGTCCTTAGTCGCTAAAATCTAATGTGAAGAACCAGGTCTCTTTGTCACTAATTCTAAAAAATAGAACCAGGTCCCTTAGTCACTAAAATCTAATGTGGAGAACCAGGTCCCTTAGTCACTCAAATCTAATGTGGAGAACCAGGTCTTTTAGTCACTAAATCTAACGAGGAGAACAAGTCCCTTAGTCACTAAAATCTAATGTGGAGAACCAGGTCCCTTAGTAACTAAAATCTAATGTGGAGAACCAGGTCCCTTAGTCACTCAAATCTAATGTGGAGAACTAGGTCCCTTAGTCACTCAAATCTAATGTGGAAAACCAGGTCCCTTAGTCACTCAAATCTAATGTGAAGAACCAGGTCCCTTAGTCACTAAAATCTAATGTGGAGAACCAGGTCTTTTAGTCACTAAATCTAAAGAGGAGAACAAGTCCCTTAGTCACTCAAATCTAATGTGGAGAACCAGGTCCCTTAGTCACTCAAATCTAATGTGGAGAACCAGGTCCCTTAGTCACTCAAATCTAATGTGGAGAACCAGGTCCCTTAGTCACTCAAATCTAATGTAGAGAACAAGGTCCCTTAGTCACTAAAATCTAATGTGGAGAACCAGGTCCATTAGTCATTAAAATATAATGTGGAGAACCAGGTCACTTAGTCACTAAAATCTAATGTGGAGAACCAGGTCCCTTAGTCACTAAAGTATAATGTGGAGAACCAGGTCGTTAGTCACAAAAATCTAATGTGGAGAACTAGGTCCTTAGTCACTAATTCTAAAGATGAGAACCAGGTCCCTTAGTCACTAAAATCTAAAGAGGAGAACCAGGTCCCTTAGTCACTAAAATCTAATGTGGAGAACCTGGTCCTTAGTCACTAAAATCTAATGTGGAGAACCAGGTCCTTTAGTCACTAAAATCTAATGTGGAGAAGCAGGTCCCTTAGTCAAAAATCTAATATGGAGAACCAGGTCCCTTAGTCACTAATTCTAAAGAGGAGAACCAGGTCCCTTAGTCACTAAAATATAATGTGAAGAACAAGGTCCCTTAGTCACTAAAATCTAATGTGGAGAACCAGTTCCCTTAGTCACTAAAATCTAATGTGGAGAACCAAGTCCTTTAGTCACTAAAATTTAATGTGGAGAACCACTTGCCTTAGTCACTAATTCTAAAGAGGAGAACCAGTTCCCTTAGTCACTAAAATCTAATGTGGAGAACCAGGTCCTTAGTCGCTAAAATATATTGTGGAGATCAAGGTCCCTTAGTCACTAAGTCTAAAGAGGAGAACCAGATCCTTTAGTCACTAAAATTTAATGTGGAGAACCAGGTCCCTTAGTCACTAATTCTAAAGAGGAGAACTAAGTCCCTTAGTCACTAAAATCTAATGTGGAGAACCAGGTCCTTAGTCACTAAAATCGAATGTGGAGAACAAGGTTCCTTAGTCACTTACTCTAAAGAGGAGAACCAGATCCTTTAGTCACTAAAATCTAATGTGGAGAACCAGGTCCCTTAGTCACTAATTCTAAAGAGGAGAACCAGTTACCTTAGTCACTAAATTCTAATGTGGAGAACCGGGTCCCTTAGTCGCTAAAATCTAATATGGAGAACAAGGTCCCTTAGTCACTAAAATCTAATGTGGAGAACCAGGTTCCTTAGTCGCTAAAATCTAATGTGCAGAACCAGGTCCCTTAGTCACTAATTCTAAAGTAGTTGCTAAAATCTTATATGGAGAAACAGGTCCTTTAGTCACTAAAATCTAATGTGGAGAACCAGGTCCCTTAGTCACTAATTCTAAAGAGGAGAACCAGTTATCTTAGTTACTAAAATCTAATGTGGAGATTCCTGGCCCTTAGTTACTAAAATCTAATGAGGAAAACTAGGTCTCTTAATCAATTAAATCTAGTTAGGAAAACCAGGTCCATTATTCACTTAAGTCTAAAGAGGAAAACTAGGTACCATAGCAATTATTATGACGATTAAAACCAGGACCCTTAGTTACTAAAGTCTGAGGAAAACTACGTCCCTTAGTGACTTAAATGTAATGATGGGAACTCGGTTACCTAGTGTCTGAAGTCTTTTCAGCAGAAAATTTGAACTTGTACTAAAGTTTCAAAACATTCGATCTGCTATAACTGCATTTTTTGTACCTTGGCATGTATACAAAATTTCAGTTATATTAAGAGAATCTAAGCATTATTGATTGTTAAAGTTTTTGTCTTTTGTGCATTGATGGTTTCATGACTTTGGGATAGGAAGCATGATTAGTTAATTTAAATGTACTCCGCCCCCCTCATGTCTGATTCTTAATGTGATCCTACCTTGTATGCAGGTCGACACTATGATAGTGATCACAAGCGCTGGAAGGCCAATTTTCGTTGTGCTCTGAACAGTCTCCCAGATGTAGTAGAATTAAAGGAACAGGGAGTGAAGAAAGGAAACAATGCGTTTAAGGTGTACAGATTCCTAGATGAGAAAGAATCTAAGTTTGGAAAGGATGCCAAAGCATTTGTCAAAGAACGAAAGCAAAAGAAAGGTAAGTATTATGTGTATTGAAAAATACCAAGTGAATATGATTGTCACTATTAATTACTGTATATACTCATTTAGAAGTTGGGTCCACCTGCAGACATCTTTGACTCATATTTACCATATTGCTCCAGCAGATCATTCGAGTCTCTGTGGCTTTTATTTGGAGTTATCAGTAGAGAGAAAGCAAAATACACCCTGATCTGGTGGGCGTCAGACGTCAGAAAACAAGGGTCGGTGTTGTTTGCAGTTGGACATGGCTTATATTTGAGTATATATGGTAGATATCAAATTACGAAAAAAAGATTGCAAATTTGATACTATAAGCTGCTTTCAGAAAGTATTGTTTTAAATTATTATAAATTTCATGAATATTACTTAGGCATGTAGAACTTGATGTTACAAGCTTCGTTATGGTGACTACAGTAAAATGTTAGAATTTGATACACTCCATTTACTATATGCCATTATTTAACTAACAATAGATGTATCATGATAAATTTAAATGAGTACTCGACATACTGACTTGCAAGTTCAGTTCAACTGGAAACATTATAGACCATGATTTACCATTAAGTAATGTGCCAGTAGATCAAAGTCTGTGTTCATTGTTCGGCTGATTTTTCCTAACAAATGGCATAGATTCAGATCTGTCAGCATATGATACTACGGCTGGTTGGGATCTAGATGCAGTTTGAGCCTGATAATAATGTATATTTTGTAGCAGTATGCTAGGTAAGTGTCTTGATAAAAAAAACTACAGGTATAATCCATTATAATTAAATTTACTAAAGATCCAGTATATGTAACAAGTTTGAATGTATCATTAATTTTACTATATCTGTTTATTGATTTTTCTGTATCTGTTCATTCATTTTGTTTTCAGAAGTTCTTGACAGCAAAGACACAGGGGATGCATCAAACACTGGTTCAGATGCAGAGAAAACATCTGAGGAGGTACATAGCTATTAAACATTTCTTATTTTATTCATAAGAAAAAAATGTCACAGGTTCCTTTTCTGATTGTCCTGGTTTTGTTGCAAAATAAATATTAAAGCCAGGGAGGAATACACTTTTGGATTTTAATGTTTAGAAATATGGAATTGATCATTTCTATCTGAATGACTGGTAGGCCTAGAAAAGTAATTAGTGTATTTCCCCGCAGTCAAGATATTCATAAAATTGCACAAAAAATATGGATTATTGCTTTTTATTTTGTGTAAAATTCTGAACAAATAACCAATATGTCCCTGCAGAATTTCAGCTTTTTTCCTGAATGCTTGATAAAAAATTGTTTCAACATTGCATCCATTTTCATAAAAAAAATACTTGTATATTTAGTATCAAACAAATCATCACAGGGGCCACACAAGGACTTGTACATTGGCCCAGAGGGCACACAAGGACTTGTACATTGGCCCAGAGGGCACACAAGGACTTGTACATTGGCCCTGAGGGCACACAAGGACTGGTACATTGGCCCTGAGGGCACACAAGGACTTGTACATTGGCCCAGAGGGCACACAAGGACTTGTACATTGGCCCTGAGGGCACACAAGGACTTGTACATTGGCCCTGAGGGCACACAAGGACTTGTACATTGGCCCTGAGGGCACACAAGGACTTGTACATTGGCCCAGAGGGCCTCATCATTAAAGAACAAAATGCATTATCAATTATTTTACAAGGTCTAGGTGTCATTGCAGGCCACAGGAAAAACTCACAAGGCCACACTTGGCCCATGGGCCATTTGTTTGAAATCCCTTTTCTAGCTGCTAAACTCCCTCTTGTGCAGGCTGTTTTTGTCCTCCTATAATTTGCAAAACAAAAATGTCACCATTAATCCTAGTGAAAAATTTCAGGGCATTTTTGGATTTTATATGCCATCTCTTATAAATAAACATTATACTATACATATGAAGTACCACACAACATTTTGAAGTTTTTGACTTTTGCCTTCTGGCTTTTTTTCTGTTTTGCGAATGCTATGAATACTTATACACTGTTTAGAGCTGACTGATTGCAGAGAGAAGTTAATTTGTGATATATTTTAAATTAGGGGTGAAACAATTAATATATTGATGCACAAACACTTTTGCTGTAATGATACACATATTGATAGAAGAGATGGAGAATCAGTACAAAAAACTACTGTATGCAAGTTATTTTAATCTATAATAAATATTGTATTAGCCATTTGCCTTGTTATTCTTTAAATTGAAAATTTGAGAACATTGTTGCAGGCACATGTACCCAAATTTGTTAGTTTCATTGAAAGGATGTGACAACACTCACTTGCCATCAACAAATTAACACTAAGTGACATGGGTGATTTGTAATATCCCCACCCCACCCACATGTGCCAGTATATATTCTTAGTCTTTAATGTGTTGACAGATGAGATGAAACTAGAACAGAGATGAAATTTGAATTGCATTGCTAGTTATACAACACAATTTGTTGTTTCATTAAATTTGAATGACATGTTGTGTCCTGGAACAAGCATTATGTTGAAGTATGAACTGGCATCAGTAAAGTTTTACTAATGCGTGTTTAAAATACGAAATATTTTGAAAACCCAATATTTCTAATCCCAGCAAAGCTCATCTTTAGATGAGGATTTCATTCAACAAATACTAGCTGATGATAGTTACAAAGACAATCAATTTTAAAGTTATGAAGTATATCAGATTATTGCAGCTGAAAAAAAATGTTCTTAAATATAATAAGTCCAATGTACATGCTGGATGGACACATAGAAGGCATGCCAGTCAATCACCCTATCAGCAAATGTAAAAAAGGCAAGTCCAAATTTTAAAAAATTCATTTTAAAAGTAGAATCCATGCAGGATCTTGTACTACCCTATGAGGATTAACATAAAATGAATCAATAAAAATGAAAAAAATGAAATTAAGAAGTAAAGATTATTTTTAAGCAAAATAAGTGAGCCCTGTATCTGATGGAACAGCCTTGTGTGGCCTTACATGTTGAATACAAATCACATTTCACTAACAGGTAATTCTTTTTGAAAGTATTTTTGTTTTGTTACAGATAATACTAAGTATATGTTTTTATGAAATTTTTATACTGGAAATACAAGCAGTAAATCACATGAAAGGGTACCAATGACAGACATTCTAAAGATGGAAAGACCATCAGGTTAATATGTGTATCAATGAATGATGTATAATAGGCTGTGTATTGTAAATCATATTGATACGCATCACAGGTGTATCATTTCACCCCTACACTTATTGGCTGAATATTTTTCTTATTTGCGTTGGGAATAATTGTCAAGAAATTGATTTTTTTGATTGTTCTTTTTTTAGTACAAATTTCCATTATTTTCCAAAAAACCAATTTCTGAAGAAAAAAAATTGTGAAAAACATCTCCATTAGGTTTCAACATGTCACATACAGATGTACTTCGTTGTGTACCAACAAGACATTGTGTATTATTACATCACTGCTTTTTGCACAGCAAAACAAGCTTCCTTCAAAAAGGAGAGACATTTGTTTCATGAGAAAAACTGTCAACATTGAAAGTATGGAAATATTTATACCGTAATTTTGTTGCAAGTAAGCTTCTGCTTATCCTTAAGCAAATGTCTTTGTGCCAATTCAGGAATTTTAAGTTTACTACAGTCATTGGAACTCAATCCTAGCTATCAAATAAAGTTTTTGATTCACTCTGTATTCCTTTTGTCTGGTTGCCTTGCTCTTTTTGATCACATTTGTGAATGGCTGGATAATTTAAGGCAGTGTAATTGTTACATCACAGTAATTATAACAGTATTCAAGTGGTCATTTGAAAGGAGTTGACCTGAAACACACCTTGACCACTAGCTCTTACACAAGTAGAATATTTAAGGGCATTTTTACAAATTCCAATCCCATTATTTCATTTTGATAAAAAAGACATAATTGATATGATAATGCAAAACAGGTCTGCTTTTAATAGATTGTAACAATACAACAAATATGTCTGCAGATTGGAGATCAAAGACAGTCTGCAGTTAATGAGGTTTTCACAGAAATGCCACTTACTTAACTTTGATAGGAGATTGACTTTGTAACATTTATGATGGTCACATTGAAACTGAATTAAAATATGACTAAAACAAAAAAATTCACTTGACAAAACTTATTTGTTATTTTTTGTTATTTATTTCTGAAAGTGTAGCCAGCAGTAGACATTAGTGACATTTTCACTGGTTGACAATTTATCAGTGTTATTTACAGTGTACTGAGAGTTTTTTTTAAGAAAATGTAAAAAAAATAAATATAGGACTTCTTATTAGTTGAGAAATTCATGATGCTGATTCAAATTTCCAGACACTTTTGATTACTATAATTTTTCATTTCCTTTCAATTTTTTTTCAGGAAGAAGACTATGTGGATGAGGGTGCACAGAATGCTGCCAGTAGTCAGATTGCTACAAAAACCAATCTTGGGGGAGATCATAATGACCATAGCTATGCTGAAAGTAAGCTTTATTTTTATACATCCCCCCTAACGCAGAGTTATTATGCTATGTTGGATGACCATTTTAAAAATCTGTTTTTGTATTATACTGTACAGCTCATGTGTATAATTGGTGTTATTCATATCTATAATTACCAGACTTTGTGGATGGTTTATATTTGAAGTGAGAAAGAATCCTATCAGTTTTGGGGTCAGAAAGTCAAAGGTAAGGGTCAACTAAAAAAAAATTGAAAGAAGAAAAATGGTTTTCATACAATAACTTATTAAATACTTTTAGACCATGGCAGGTTTGCACTTGTGGTAAGGAAGAACATATCAGTTTTATGGTCCCAAGCGTAGGTCACTGACTAGAAGAAGACATAGTTTCTGCATAGTAAAATTAATTCTAGATCAGTGGTCAGAAACCTATTTTACATAGTGTGCCACTTTTTTCTGGATTAATTACAAAATGAACAAGTGAATGCCAACAGTAGGAGAGTAACAGTGTTAAAATTTAGACTTTTGGCTGCCTTTTGTGTGCTACACAAAACCTCTTGATGTGCCATCTTGTAGCACATGTGCCGTAGATTGCCGATCCCTGTTCTATATCATGTACTTGTACCAACTTGATGGACATATTGCACTTTGGTAAGAAAGAGGCATATTGATTTTAGGATCAAAAGGTCATATGCCAAGGTCACTGTGACTGAAAGAAGAAAGTTGGTATCTACACAACTGTTTCAGTTCCTGACCATGTGCCTTCACATATGTTATAGATAACTTGGGTAAGCAAGAATTGTATTGATTTTGAAGGTAAAGGTAAAATTTCAAATGACTATAAATGAAAGAATTTTTTTTGCTTGATAACTTTAATTGTGGACTACATACACAGACCAAACTTTGTGGATGCATTTAGGGCAATAGAAAAATCAGATGACACGATCATGGTGAGCCTAATTAGAAAATATTAGTTTCTACTCAGTAACTTTAGTTCATAACCACATATCATTGCTAAAAGTCCAGGTCATTGTCACCTGATTCATCCATGCTGTACTGATCCTTACATATAGGACTATTAAACACTTGGCAGCTGTATAATATGCTACTTATGTTCACTCTATGGGAATCAAACACATTTTTTTGTCAGAAAAAGACTACAGGTTATAGGGATCATGCCAGGTCTCATGAATGGGTGAAGTGGAGAAAATTTTCACTTTGAAGCTCCTGATTTTGCTCTGCTTTAATGCATGTGATAAAGATGTTTTGTTATTATAGGGTTTAACGCCATTTTTCAGCACAAGATAAACTTTACATGGTGGCCAGTATTAATGGTGGAGGAAGAACCCTGGAAAATCCTGGGAAGAACCACTGACACACGAGAAGCTACTAGAAAACTTTCTCGCTTACCCATGTTAGCCGAGTCTGGACTCAAACTCATGCAGACAGAGGTGAGATGGCTGTGATTCATAACAGTCTGTGCTTTAGACCACTCGGCACTTGGGTTCAATGTGATAAAAATGCCATTGCCCTTGTTGTTTGAGCAGATTTGGAACAATCATTGGAACAGATTTCTTGTGTACTCAATGTATAGATATGTGGCTACCTCCTACCAGCTTCAAAGACATGCAGTACAGTTGATGCAAAGTATTGTACTGTGATAATAGCTTTATAATGTTACTAATTAACTGACTTACAGTCTTTAGAGGTCATTGAGAGATGAAGGTCATTGGTTTTCACGTATGTCATTGAATGTCTTTGAATAGGTGCAATTCTTCTTAAAAATAAAATAAGATGGAAAATTTTGTTGTATGAGGATACTTCTTATGTCTGATATGGAACCCAATATGAAAAACCTTGTTATGGCTATTTCCTCAAAATGTATATTCTTATCAGTATGTAGTTTTCACCCAAAGATTTCTTATGGTCATTGGTTGGTTATAAATAAAAAAAATGAAGATCTGATGACCATTATGGCTGCCATAGTGACTGTCTTCAAATTTACTCCTGGTCAAAAATAATTATGCCATGTGGTTTTTCACCAGGAGACTTACTATGATGTCTAATTGGTAATAAACGAAAAGGGTATTGCTTGCCAGGGTTTTTGGAAGGGGCAGGCATGATTGGTCAACTGTCCAGGTGTCTAATAAGGAGAGTTTTGCATTTTGTTGAGTTTGCATGCACTATATTTTACTGCAGTGCTTGCCTCAGCTTCATTTTACCCAGCAAGCTCTGCTTGCACATCCTGTTCAGCCACTACAGCCTCCATCTTGAAAATCATGATTTTGCTGCTTCTGGATGAATGGTCATTTCAACATGAAATTTACTTGATGATTTCTTATTAGGATTAGTTGGTTCTAAATAGAAATGGTGATGCTTAGAAATTCAATATGGATGTCACTGCGGTCATCTTGAAAATCTTGTTATCAATGTTTCAGAATAAATGATCATGTGACTTTGTCTAAAAGACTTGATATAATATCTAGTTGCTTGTAAATAAAAATGGCACCAATCTGACTTCAAAATGGCTGCCACTTTGGCCATCTTGAAAAGCTTGTTGACTCTACTTTTAGATAGATTTTATAATTATGTTATCACCAAAAGACTTAGTATGGTGTATGGTTAGTCCTAAATGGAATTAATGGTCAGTTTTCATTACACCTTCAAAATGGAAATTTGTAATTTCCACCAGAAGACTTCTTATGATTTCATGTGGGTCCTAAATGAAAATGGTGCCAATCTGCTATCCATTATTTTCATGACTGCAGCTAATTTGAAGATTTTTTTTTTTTGCAGAGAAATATCAGAGCAGGTCTGCACACTGAGGAAGAAATAGGTTATACCATGAATATTCCTAAAATAATAAATCTTTTGGCCAGTTGAGGATCATGCTTTTTGAGGGACTCGTGTTTATCCTTGGTTGTGAATATGGCAACTCTATCAAGGATGAAGGAATTTGCATCAGATTCATTTTGTGCATAAATCTGTTGAATATTTTTCTTGCTAAGTATAACATAACCTCATCAAGAGGGGCTCATCTATTATTATGAATGATTTTATAAGAAAACATCTATGCAATAGTTTAGCCTTAGATTTTTGTTCAAAGACTACTGTTTTCACTGGGTTTTTATTATTTTTTCTTTGTAAATCTAAAACTTATTTAAAACTTATTTGATAACATTGCATACCATATTACTCACTTATAAGTGATATCCAACTGTTAGCTTACCCTTCACAACATGCTGACCGATCTGGATCTATGCATTTTCTTAGGACTAATCAGTATAAAGGGCCAGTAACAAGAAACAGAGAACATCTGTCCAGAAAGAAATGGCAAGATATCAATGCCACCCATATTAGTTATCCTGGTAGGATGAAGTCACTTTGCTATGGGATGGGAAAGACTGTCTTGATGATCCATGTATCTTGCAAGTCATCTCATTGGAACTCTAGATCTTGTTCAGCACCATTCTCCAACTATTTCATCCCATTTAGATCATGTTCTCCCATTTCATCCATCCCAAAAATTCATTCATGGCCAACACTGTGTAGATGGAATAGACAAGATTGTATGAAACAGATTGTTGTCCAGTTTTTATTTAAGACTGTTGCTAGTGCCAAATGCCAATATAAGACTTTCACAGATTTGAGCTCCATTGACTTTTACATGTAGGTTTAGAATAGAGATGTCAAGAATGCTTCTAAATGGTGTTTAGGTGGGACACTTTGCTGTCATCTTGATCTGCAAGATGTGTACCTTCCTTTTCCAATGCACCAATCCGACAGGAAGTTTCTATGGTTCACTTTCAGGGATGCAAAATTCCAGTTCAGGGCACTATCTTTTGGGCTCAGCTGTGTCTTTACAAGAATTACAAACAGAATAGTGTTTCACTTCAGGACCGGCTGTGATGTACAGCGAAAATATGTTCAAAAACACATTACATTTTAAGTAAAGTCATGAATTCCTTTGCTGCCTTTTTATCTTTGGTGTTCCCTTACAGATTAGGCCTTCAGGAATCTTGATTTGTATGTATTTGCTGAGGGACCCACCTCCTGCATTTGGTTCAGGAAACCAGTGGGTTGTAACAAAGGTCACATTGGATTTATGTCATTGGTGGCTTGATATGTTCATTCTGCCTGACAATTTCATTGTGGTAAATTAAGGATTGGGAGGAGACTAAATTCACAGACCTCTGCCTTTCGCAAGTGCTGTCTGACAATTTCACATTCAAGTCGATTACAATCCCAGAAGGCTTGTCTTGCCAGTGTCAGCTAATCTAAAACAAATGGTTGATTCATCTCTCTTTATTGAGTCAAATCTGTACCTCATGGGCTGATCACCAATGGTTCTGTTTATGTCAAGGTGGAATGTAAACTTTTCTACCCTTGTCTCTCCAGTCCCAACTATGAAGGCATTGGTATTCAAAAGTCTTCACATGGATGGTATGGATGACTATTCTTATCATCCAGATCCTGCAAAAGGGGAGGGAATCAGAGTGTTGCCTTATTCTGATTGTTTATCTCAAGTAGGAAAAATGAGGGATAAACAACCTTTTGAAATTTTGCACTGGAACTTTGGAGTCTTTAATGTAACCCAGATCTATTTGAACCTGTACATTTGAATCATATCAAACGAACCCAAATGGGACTGACATATATCAGAATATATGACCGAATCTCTTATACAAGAAGACCTACCACTCATGAGGAGAGATTGAAGATATTCTGATAGATGCGCAAGCAGGAATACAAGATTCCACTAAAAGCATCCTTGTCCCAGTTGGTATTATTATATGTGGTAATGAAATAAAAAACCTCAGCACTATTAAAGTTATATAATTTTACTATCTCATACATGTTTTTGCATCATTGAAATGAGTCTATAGGATAGAATAATAGGCCATTTTTTTATTTTCTGACTCTTAGCACATTATGACTGCAGGCCATTGGTTTGTGCTCAAAACTGAAATTTGGGTTCTGACATAGTTGTATAAGCCCTGTTTAGGCCACTGTTTAGAGCATGATTGGCTCATGTCTTTTGTATGACCTGCTTCCTAGTTAATCTAGCTGCAGCAAGCAAAATCATTGAAATACATGCCTTGAAGGTCAATCTGAACTTTCTACAATTCATTACACTAGCTTGAATTCAGTTATAATAGCACCTACTTTCATCACCAAAAGTAGACTGGTGTAGACAGTCATTCATGGTTAAATTACCAAAAGTGGACTGGTGTAGGCAGTTATTCATGGTTAAACCTCATTTGTAGTTGGACCTTTCACCTCAGGGTCATCTACACGACCCAGTGAAGACCTTGATTTGGTACATGAAATGAACTGAGCTGCTGAAAAGATATTGCTCATTGATACATGTGAAAGAAGGAAATGACTGTTTGGATAAGATAGATTATTCACTTGGCAAATAGAGGATTAGCATGTCAGTTGTAGTTATTGAGCATGTTTGTTCATGAGGTTACCATATATGTATAATTCAAGTGCAAGTGTTCCTTAACAGATATACAACTTGTGGGTTTAAGTGCAAAGATAACTTTCACAAGCTTTTGTATCTTGGATGTTATTTCCAAAATAGCTCATTTTGATCTGATGGGACCTATAGCATCAGTGCCATATGGAGTCACAACTCAAACCTGTGTATTTCTCAGTTGGATGCTGCCTCATGTACCTTGTCATGCCAGAAATGGGCCTTCTCCAGAGGTAAGGGGAGGTAACTTGCACCACCTCTTGCCTATTTTTGTAATATCTGATGTGTTTCTAAAATAATATTTACCCAGTCATGGTACAGATACACCTCCCAAACTCCATGCAGTTACAGCCTACAGGCATAGCATATATTCTGCCCCAATAATACCTGAAGTTTTGGCACCAGTCATTATAACCAAGGGGAGATCACTCTAAGTCAGACTCCCACTTATCTGTTCATATAACATTTGGCTCTTATATATAGCTAGAGTTAACTTGGGCAGGCTGGTTTACAATGTAGGGGTTAGACTTCTAAGATATTATGATCAGGTAAGTATTATGGAAGAAACATATTTTAAGCCAAAAATTTGTTTCCCATAAGCATTAGAAATGGTTTCAATACTCAGCAGTTGAAAAGAATAAAAAAATACTAGAAATGGACTTATCTTTGATTGCATGAAATTTTTTCCGTCAATATATCACCAGTATTTTTAAGGGATATTTAATAATTACTGCACTATTTTGTTTTTTCAATTCATTGTGTACTTTTATGCAGATACTGCTAATGGTAATCAAGGGTCATCAGTTAGAAGTCAGAAAGAACCCCATAAACTCCCGGACCTTCTGCCACGCTTGGAGGAGCTGAAAACCATTTATAGCAGTCATTATACTGTGATAAACACCCTGCAGCAGGGAGGGGGTACAGTCTTCACCAATGCTGAAGGGAAGAAAATGCCAATCCCAACAGGGGAAGAATCCTTGAGTCAACCCTGTCAAACTGACGTACTGCGAAAGATACTTGGTCACAAAAGTCCAGTGGCTACTTCTGTTGAAGGTTGTTATTTTTTTTGTTCTATTACTTGTAAATGATTGTATATACCATTTGGAATATGTGGTGAGGTTATATATATGTGTGTGCAACTAGAAAGGGACATGCTGTTGGGAACATGAGATGCTCATTTTGTTTATAGGTGGTATTGGGCAGAGACCTGTAAGTATATAGGTGAAGTGTGCAGGTTCCACATTTGTTCTGCACCGTACAGAATTGTATGTGGGAGCATGTGGTGCTCAGATTTTGCATACATTCTATAAGGCATGGATCAGGATGTGGATAGGTACTACTGGAAAGGGACCTGCAATTGGGAATATGAGATGCTCAGATTGTACATTACATACTATGCGGACACTTGTGCTTTTTAAGCATGAGGTGATCAGGTTGTACATATATTACAGCTACTAAGCAGTGACCTAAAAAAAATTAAGTGCTCAGGTTGTTACATATGGAACTCAAATTACAGATTTGAAAAATCCATTTGGGGTGGAAGTTTATCAATCAACAGAGTTGCCCTTCACTGAACTAGTGTAGTGATCACCGTGGAAAATCCATGTGGTGGAAGTTCATCAGTCCACAATGTTGCCCATCACTGAACTAGTGTAGTGATCACTGTGGAATATCCATATGGTGAAGTTCATCAGTCCACAAAGTTCGCCATCACTGAACTAGTGTAGTGATCACTGTGGAAAATCCATATGGTGGAAGTTCGTCAGTCCACAAAGTTGGCCATCACTGAACTAGTGTAGTGATCACCATGGAAAATCCATGTGGTATAAGTTCATCAGTCCACAATGTTGCCCATCACTGAACTAGTGTAGTGATCACTGTGGAAAATCCATATGGTGGAAGTTCATCAGTCCACAAAGTTGGCCATCACTAAACTAGTGTAGTGATCACCATGGAAAATCCATGTGATGGAAGTTCATCAGTCCACAATGTTGCCCAACACGTAACTAGTGTAGTGATCATTGTGGATGTTCATGTTGTGACTTATAATGGATGGATTACATTTTATTTCCCCCATTGAAAAGTTGCAGAAATATGATTATGTAATACTGCATGTCCACTACATTACATGGAGCCTATGTGTATATTAAGCTACATGTTGATTTTAATGGTGTGACTGCAGCACACATTTTTCACCTTAACTAAACAGCCTAAGACACTGGAGATGTCATTTCTTTTGTAAAGTTTTTTGAAAGTATATGGTCACCGACTCTGATCCTGATCTTTTTTCCCCCCAAGTTATGATTTTGTTTCTTTGGCATCCTGATTTTCATTCTGCTCAATGTGGCAGGTCTGGTATAGTTATAACTGATGCATACTTTGACCTTGATTAAATTGAGTTTGTTTGAAATAATGCTTTGTAACATGTTTTAGTCAATATATGCCGCTGTTGACAGTGGAAACAGTGGTTTTTGCTTGTGGTTTGGAATCATCATTTTAGGATTTTCAGAGAATGAAATTGATTTAGGAAAGTATTAGCAGTGATTTCAAAATTTTCATCTTTGTCCATTGTGTCCGAAACTAAGACAGAATCGGATAATTGTGGGTAAGAGCCATGTGACGTGCAGGTCACCAAATTCAATTTTATTTTATTTGACAACATTGTTGGCTGTTTAAACTTGTATATACAACGTTTGGTTTGGAGTGGAGAAATTCAGAGGCCCCATAAAAGGAAGCCACATACTTGATTTAAAATGCACTCAGATTTATCTATTGTTACATGAACAAATTGTCTGTTTTGTCAAACCATCTTAACAGTGCATTGTTAGATCATAATCCACTTATATTGATATCTAGCATGACTACTGTATGTTGTGAGATATGTGAGATATCATTTTTGTTGACATTTCTGGTAGGCATTATTTTATAATCTATCATTTGTCAGATTTTCAGCCACTTGCTAGTAATTAATATATTTACATATAATGACATATGTATGTGGATGGTAAGTAAAATTCCTCATTTCACTCAGAATTAAATCCCTGTCATCAGACCAGAACATCTGCATCTCTATCATCCATTGTTCCTTTTTTTAATTTCTGATGCATGCATAGACGGTAGCATCACTGCTACCACAAATGTAAAATAAAAATACCAATGATATCTTACTTGTTGGTCTATTCAATAGTCAGGGAGGAACAGTAACTACAATTGACCAAACAACGGCCAATTCCTTTTCTCATAATGTACCCAGATATTGTTGAAATTTCAAAGAAAACAGAAAACCTTTGAAGCACTAACTGTTATGAAAACATACTAAACAATTGAAAAAAATCAGTGTCAATCACGCAATACAATTATTTGATCTTGCTGCCACAATAATGGGCATTTTTTTGGTTCTCCAAAGCTGTCCTGTATGGATGATTTCATTGAGGTGTGCACCCTTCATCAAAAAGAGTCGAATGGTCTTCAGAAGAAAAAAAATACCTTTCTTCAAAGGAAGTCAGTACCAAATTGAAATAAAAAGCAATGGAATCTGATGGATTGTTTCATTTTCCAATGTGACTGGAATATGTTTACTGTGCTGTGAAAATTTTCTTTTTGTAGGATAAAACTTACAAATGCTACTAGTGGTGGCTTAAAATGCAAACTGTCACTGCCTTGGGTTATATGTGTTCTTCATTCATTATATGATTGTGCTATTTTTTTTCACCACTGAATTCAGACCTATATGACCTCTGACAAAATTATTGAATATTTTAAATCTGTGTGTGTGCATATTTTTAATGAAGTTCCTTGTATTATGGATTAAATGTATGTGATGAGATTCGTGGGTAAGTACATGGTGTTGAACTCTATTCATGCTATATATATTCATGCTATATATTAGATATGTATATATAAACAGTATACACATGTGTGTTCCAATCCATGGTTCTCAGAATAAAGTAAAATATTATATATAGGGCATAACCAATTAGCATTTTTCTACTGATTGATTCTGGATTTTGGGCATGAAATTTTTCTGATTCCGGATTCAATTTAATTAATGGGAAATGCTAAATTAAAAGGTTTTTCAAATTTACAAAGTGAAAGATATGGCAGGACTATAGCAAGATGCAACAAAGTTCAAAGCCATAAAGAATCCATGAATTTTTTTTTATTTTTGTAAAATGCACTGGAACATTATAAACTATAATTATTATCCTGGTATGAACAAAATATGTTAGACAGATATAATTTATTCATTGGTTAACCATAATGATCTGTAGTACAGCTAAGATTCTGAACTATCCTGAA
The DNA here is from genome assembly GCA_016746295.1 of Potamilus streckersoni. NCBI lineage: Eukaryota > Metazoa > Mollusca > Bivalvia > Unionida > Unionidae > Potamilus > Potamilus streckersoni. The sequence goes on from JAEAOA010002143.1 coordinate 551,286, forward strand.
CTGGAAATGTTTTGTGAGCATGTGCATTGGAACTGAGGGAGGTAATTTTAGGCGCTACTGTCAGTAACTCCATTGCATAAATTCCCTATAGAAATTCAACTTCATTATTTTTTTTATCCGAATGTCGTTCCTGCCTTGTCCGACTCAGATTATTTGGAAGTTCATACTATCCAGAGGAATCCGATTTCCGGATCAAAAGTCGGTTATGCCCTAATTATATATGCCTTCTCTGTTTTCACTATAGGGGTATTTCTCATTTAATAGCATGTATTTAAGATGGTAACTAATGCAATGAAACACATATTTCTGCACTCATGTTTATTACCCAAGTCTACCCCACCCCACTATTATTTTGGTGTACGTTCATCATTTTCTTCAGCTAACTGGCTTGGTTGCTTATAACACGGTTCAGTCTTTAACAGAGTCTGGTTCTATGGCTCCCAATAACCATGTTATATCGGGGTCACACTATACTTTGTTTCTTGCAGACTGTACTATTAATGAACTTTATTTTTTTTATTACTACAAAATCAGAATAAAAAATCTTAATGTTGATAATAAAAAATTTGCCATAAGAGATACTGAAATATTTTAAAGGAGATGAAAAGACTAGTGTCCTTTTACATGCATTTATGCATTTATATTTACTTTTCTTTCAGATGGAGTTAAAACAGAGATGCAAGTAGAAGAGTCGGCATCAAATGGGAGCTTAAGCTCAAGTTCAAGCACTGATCTGAACCAGTTGGCCCAACTTGGCATTCAACTGGAGCTACGTAAACGCGAACCTAACCAACCTGCTGACTCCACTAGCACCGCTTGTAAGCACTTTTTCTTTGAGTTGTAAAGTTTAATAATTGCTAATTTAATGGATCTCATACAAAAACTAGAACCTAATTTAGCAAACATACCTTGATTTTCAACTGGCCAAATGGATTTCGGTGGGCATATTCCAAACTGAAACTTTTTTTGGCTATTTGGAAAATCCCTTTATTACTACTTTTTCTGAACAATTGATCTTGTTCAGAAAGCTCAGGTGACCTAGTGATTAGAGTGTAAGCCTTGGATGTGAGTTCGAACTCAAGCAGAGTCATGCCCAAGATTTATAAAAATGGTACTCACAGCTGCCTCACTAGGCGATCAGCAATAAGAAGGTTAGTGTTAGGACTGGTCAGCCTGGTGTCAGGTTAATATGATTGGATGGCTACTTCGGCATGATGCTCCAGTGCTAGACATCACTATAAACTGCCACACTGCAGACAAACTGCCACACTGCAGACATCATAGCAATATGACTGAAAAATGTAAAGATATGTTAAAGGTGGCACTCACCAATTATTGTGTACTTTTGAGACAGTGATGTATGTAAGGTAAAGTTGTTTGCATTTAAAACATGCACAAGGGAGAGAATGTTGTCATACCTCTATGCTACTTTCATGTAATGTGGCTGACATTTCTTTGGATATTGTACTTTTGGAAATTGTTAATGATCTTAGCACACTCCTAACTAAAATGACTGCTCCCTTGTGCTCCAAAAATCAACCTGAATTTGTCTAAAGTACACTATCCATGGCAGCAATTAAAATAGGGAAAATGAATTGTGCAGACTATACAATACCAGCTTCTAAAAGTGCAATGAATGAATTATCAAATATATTTACTGTAAAAAAAAGTTATTGGCTCTTTTTTTTACAATTTACCTCTGAAATTGGGGAAGTGAAAATGAGCAAGTGGAGCTAGCACTTTTTTGAAAGGTGCACATCTGGAGTAAATCCACATTGTATATTCTATAAACCATATTACACCCATCAGTCACACACCAAAATAAAGGAAATTAAAGGGTCTTTGAACAATGCCTAAGATATACAAATTCTTTTTTAAATAGCCAGTATAACTAGTGAGAAAACCCTGGGAAATTCTTTTTCTTTAAAATTCTAACCCTATGCTAAATATGAAACTGTTGAATGCCACCAAAATCTAAATCACAAACACACACACATTGATTTTGTTGACATGAGATTTTGACTACAGAAATATGTAGGTGCTTTAGAATGATAGTGGTACTTATATGATGTATGAAAACCAGTTATAATTGACATAACGAACGATCAAGTGAAGTCTTGCATGAGTTACTTTGTATTATGGAACTGCTTTTGGGTAATTGAGACAGAAATATAACTTTTTTGTTGATACTGCAAAGTTCATTATTATACCAGTCACTTTGGCAGGGCCATCACACATTTGTACTTGAGGAGACAGCATCCTCAATGAGTGTCATCTTTACCTTCCCCACCAAGAAATAAGGTGACAAACAACAAAAGGTTGTCACTCACAGCATCACTTGTCTCTTATAATGGTCCTACACTTTGGCATCTATGTATACATTCATTTGAGATTGACACCATTGTTAATGTTTTAGATTAACTTTGTTATGAAACCTGGAAAGCAACATACATATCTGCCTACCAGTTGGATGATATTGTCCAGATTTGTGTGTTGTCAATATGATGAGTAGAATATCACTTCATTTCTGTAATTTGTTCTGTATGTGGGATACCACACCCCCAGTAATGGGATAGATGTTACAAAGATTTTCTGTGGAGTTTTCTTTCCACATACTTTCACAGGTATATTGAAGCTGTCGTTTTGTTGAATATTTCAAGTCAATAAATTGAATCTAACATTTAAAAATGCATAATGTCAGGGCTTCTTTGTCACTGCTTTATCTGCTATTTTATTACATCTAACACCACTGTGGCTAGGGAGATAACAGTACAGACTTTTATTTCTGATTTTGTGAGCAAGTCATCTTTCTTTAGGATCAGGAATATTAACAGTTTTCAAATGTATGAGCTTGCTTTAAGACTGAGAAGTTGATTAAATTTGTTGTTTGAGAGTTTTCCATGATTTTAATGTAGCTGTAATTTTACAGTAGAAATTAGATCATTATTTAGTAACCTGGCTTGATATAGTGCCATATTGTGTTGCAGTGGCAGTTCCACCCTGACTCCATCTTTCCAAATGTCTACATACAGAAACATGTATGCATCTTTTGGAGTGTCTGTATACAAAAGGCCATGATTAGAGCATTGACTGCATTGAATTTGTTTACAAAAGGCCATGATTAGAGCATTGACTGCATTGAATTTGTTTACAAAAGGCCATGATTAGAGCATTGACTGCATTGAATTTGTTTACAAAAGGCCATGATTAGAGCATTGACTGCATTGAATTTGTTTACAAAAGGCCATGATTAGAGCATTGACTGCATTGAATTTGTTTACAAAAGGCCATGATTAGAGCATTGACTGCATTGAATTTGTTTACAAAAGGCCATGATTAGAGCATTGACTGCATTGAATTTGTTTACAAAAGGCCATGATTAGAGCATTGACTGCATTGAATTTGTTTACAAAAGGCCATGATTAGAGCATTGACTGCATTGAATCTGTTTACTAAAGGCCATGATTAGAGCATTGACTGCATTGAATTTGTTTACAAAAGGCCATGATTAGAGCATTGACTGCATTGAATTTGTTTACAAAAGGCCATGATTAGAGCATTGACTGCATTGAATTTGTTTACAAAAGGCCATGATTAGAGCATTGACTGCATTCAATTTGTTTAGGACCTTTTAATTGGCATAGTCCCAATATTATTTGATATTTTTGAGGGTGTGCCTGATAACCAAGGTTGTGATTTGGGGAACATAGATCTTTGAGTATTTCCAGCAAGGATGTGTTTTGCTGTTGTTAGGTAAGAATGAATTCATATTAGAAATATCTATTTATTTGATTATTTCCTATGATGCTAAGGTATTTAATAATTCTTTTGATACTGAATGTTTTTCTAAAGACTGAAAATTGAATCCATTTCTTTCAGATGTGTATTTGTGCCAGTGGTGTGAAAAGTGTTTCCCAACAAAATTAGAACTCTTCCAGCACTTTTTGCTTCTACACCAAGACATGCTGGTACTAACACAGGCAAGCGCCCATGTACAGGCCTCAGTCTCACAAGCTGCCACAGAGGGTGATGATTCCAAGTCCATGCTACAGCGGGAAATTGAGGTTCTAGAAGAACAAGTATTAGGGATTTCTAGAGGAAATATTCAGGTATTATGTCCCTCCACCTGTACTATTGCTTGCTATCTTATCTGTTGGCATTGACCATGTATCAGTCACACTTCAAATGTGTTATCTACAAATATATTAGTAAAAGCACTGCAAAAAATGATAGTTTCAGAGTAGGCTGGCTCATTTTTCGTGACCACTAACACATTACCATTCTTATTACCACCTGAAAGAGTCATGTTTATGCCCTGTCACTTGTATGCTTGCTGTCAGAGGGATCCCAGATATTACTGTATCATACTATGTATAACTTCTATCAATGTAATAAAATAGTTAAACGAAGCAAATTTTAAAGCAGCTGTTGTGTGACAGTCTGTTTAGCCAGCAGAAATAATACTTTTTTGTTGTTCTGGCTATGATACTCAAAGTTTCCTAGTTGACTCTTTCTCCAATATAGCATGCTGACTTGTAAAATGATACGTCTGTGAAAGATATGCTATGCTATTTTTAAAGATCCTAGAGAGCACTGGTCATAGCCTGAATCAATCTATTTGTGAAAAGTTATGAATATTTCTACTAAATAACTTTAAATTATCAGGATGGTATTTTCAATTACTATATCTCAAGTTAGTTGTTGACATTCTGAATATTATGTTCATTCATTTGCTTGTTTCAAAGTTTCATTTGTGAACTCATCAACATCATCAAATTTATCTACTCTGCTATCAAATGGATGAAACCACTTGTTTTGTTCATTAAAAAATCTAATTAGCATGACATATTTTCAATGTTGTATAATATACAGATTACTTTTTATGGACACACATGTTGCGTAGTATGAAGCTGTGTAATATTGGAAAATACTGCATGATTATGACAATGTAAAATTAATAGAGGAAAAATTGATCATATAATAATGTAATATACAGAACAAAATATGCATTGAGTGTTATTCTGTAGTATAGAGAACACATATGCATTGAGTGTTATACTGTAGTAAAAAGAAAACAGGATATGCATTGAGTGTTATACTGTAGTATAGATTACAGTATACAGAACACATGATATGCATGAAGTGTTATACTGTAGAGTAAAGAACACATGAGATGCATTGAGTGTTATACTGTAGTATTCAGAACTCTTGATGTGCATTGAGTGTTATACTGTAGAGTACAGAACACATGATATACATAAAATGTTATACTGTAGAATACAGAATACATGATATGAATGAAGTGTTATACTGTAGAGTATAGAACACATGATATACATGAAGTGTTATACTTACAGGTTACTGCATTTATATGGAAAAATAACGAGATTTTCGGATAGCTATACTGCACGACCTTGGGAGTGCAGTATAGCCATCCAAAAAACGAGTTCATATTTTCCCATTCAAATGCAGTAACCTTTTTATTATATGCTCATTTTTGTTTCATTACCAAAGACTTAATAATAAAATTCACAACAAAATATATTTAATATTAAAATTTATTATTTTATTATTAAAATAAATAAGTTGACAATCGTAAATTCTCCTTCAATACACAATAATAGTATTTATGTGCATATAGCTCCGCCCATCGACCTTTTGACTTCATAGCGTACCGCGCGCTCGCTCATTTAAAAAAGAAATCCCATTTTGGTCTATCTGAAATTGAAATTTAAAGTCATATTATGAATGACTGCGCCACTGAACAAAGTTCCCAGCTGGTCAGGAATTGAGAGATTTTGTTTCTCTCTCAATACAGCCAAATTCTGATTATCTCCGTCTGTGTGTTTTCCGCACGATGTACATGTGACTTTAGGGACTGGCGATGACAACAATCTGCATAACTGTTTCCGTTCTGCCATGGATAGTTTAGAATCGTAAACTGGAAAAATATGAAAGTTTTTAAACATAAATTCTTAAGAAGATGATTGTTTCATTATTGTTTATTTTTTGTGAACAACAGATTCATTTGTTGCGGAGTTCCGTACAGTCTACTATGGAATGTGATTTTGATTTCAACAATGTAGTCTGGATTCTATAGGCCTATATATTATAGTACACAGATGTGTAACAGTATTTGGAAATACATAATTCTTATTAGCAGAAAGAGTCCACAAAGTACAAAGTACATTTTGAGGAGATTAAAGAGGCAAAAAGGCAAGTAGATTTATTCTCATTACTATTACCAGTTATATATAACATATTTTTTATGCCCAGTCACTTGCATTATCTTTGTTGGAGGGACCCCAGCTTTTGACAGGTTTGTCACAGTAGTCTTCCTTACAGAATGATTGGTAATTCTCCCCTGGAATTGTGCCCTATCGGCTGCTCGTTTCATCAGAGTTCCAAGCTGATTAACCCCCATTGAACTCGGATAATACCTGCAATTTTTAATATTTGCATCGCGAATATGCTATATTTAATTCAATAATCCAATGCACCTGCCATAAAAGCCAGTTTTCCTTTATTTGGCAATGTTGATTAATGCATTTCATTGTGAAAACGGTTTGGTATGTGCAGATTATATAATTCATTACAGATTTTCCCCATATTTTTTGTTTTATGTTATGTAATTTTATTTTCATTCATTCTTTGCATTGTCTAAAAAATTGTTACTCCTTTTTTCTTTGTTTATATTTCATACAGCCATCGCTGAACATTTCTGATATCACGTTCAGTTGCCAGCTTCGTTGAAAATTTCGTCTGTGATTATATGAATTCATCCACATTCTCAACTTTGGCATCTCTACTTTAAAATGGTTCAAACAGTTGGTTTACTTCATCCACCGACAAACACAATAAATCTAAAGTACTGGTGTCTGCGTCCATTGTTTGTTTACTATAGAAAGTAGTTCTTTATTCATGTGCAGTATTCATGTGTCACCTGGGGGTGCAATATGAAGGTGTTCAATATCGCCGGATATTGAACGATTCTGACAATGTAAAGTTAACGGAGAAAAAAGATGAGCATATAATAATGTAGAATACAGAACACATGATATGCATGAAGTGTTATACTGTAGTATACAAAACACATGAGATGCATTGAGTGTTATACTTTAGCATACAAAACACAGATGCATTGAGTGTTATACTGTAGTATACAGAACACATGATATGCATTGAGTGTTATACTGTAGAATACAGAACACATGATATGCATGAAGTGTTATACTGTAGAATACAAAACACATGAGATGCATTGAGTGTTATACTTTAGTATACAAAACACAGATGCATTGAGTGTTATACTGTAGTATACAGAACACATGATATGCATTGAGTGTTATACTGTAGAATACAGAACACATGATATGCATGAAGTGTTATACTGTAGAATACAAAACACATGAGATGCATTGAGTGTTATACTTTAGTATACAAAACACAGATGCATTGAGTGTTATACTGTAGAATACAGAACACATGATATGCATGAAGTGTTATACTGTAGTATACAGAACACATGATATGCATTGAGTGTTATACTGTAGAATACAAAACACATATGCATTGAGTGTTATACTGTAGAATACAGAACACATGATATGCATGAAATGTTATACTGTAGTATACAGAACACATGATATGCATGAAGTGTTATACTGTAGAATACAGAACACATGATATGCATGAAATGTTATACTGTAGTATACAAAACACATGATATGCATTGAGTGTTATACTGTAGAGTACAGAACACATGATATGCATGAAGTGTTATACTGTAGAATACAAAACACATGAGATGCATTGAGTGTTATACTGTAGAATACAGAACACATGATATGCATGAAGTGTTATACTGTAGAATACAGAACACATGATATGCATGAAGTGTTATACTGTAGAATACAAAACACATGATATGCATGACGTGTTATACTGTAGAATACAAAACACATGATATGCATGAAGTGTTATACTGTAGAATACAAAACACATGAGATGCATGAAGTGTTATACTGTAGTATACAAAACACATGATATACATGAAGTGTTATACTGTAGAGTACAAAACACATGATATACATGAAGTGTTATACTGTAGAATACAAAACACATGATATACATGAAGTGTTATACTGTATAATACAGAACACATGATATGCATGAAGTGTTATACTGTAGAGTACAGAACACATGATATGCATAAAGTTTATTTACTGTAGAACACAGAACACATGCATTGAGTGTTATACTGTAGAATACAGAACACATGATATACATGAACTTTTATACTGTAGTATACAAAACACATTATATGCATGAAGTGTTATACTGTAGTATTAGGAACACATGATATTCATTTAGTACACATACTATACATGTTGTCCTATTTGAATTTGTTGAAGGTTTATTTTTTGTTTACCCCTTACCGAGAGTCCCCATTCACCCCCAAGCATTGTTGGTCTCCCTTTTTTTGGATTCAGTGGGTGTTCACATTTACCAAATCTTAGATGAATCACCGAATAAAACTGGTGCTAATCTGACTTGTAATACAGCTGTCACAATGGCCATCTGGACAGTCTTGCTACTTCACCCACACGACTGGTCATTTTGACATTGGTCTTCTCACCAGAATGCATCCACATGACTGGATATTGAATATGGCTACCATAGCATCCATCTTCAGAATCTGATACCTTATTGGCCTTAAATAAAATTGCTGCCAAGTTGGCATCCAATATGTTCATCGTAGCAGCTGATTTGAAAATCTTGTCATTGCTGGAAAATATCAAAGATGTTTTCAACACTCTGCAATTAAAAGGAAATGATAGTCTTTTCTTGAATTCCTGGAAATTCTTTTCGTTTGGTAGATCTTCAGTCATTTCTTTATGTTCTTGTTGAATTTTGTTCGAATTGATGCTTTTTCACCAAAGTTTTCGAATGGCTTGCACTTGAGAAAGAGGTCGTCAGTGTAATTGTGACTTGAAGAAAAATGAATTACAGCTCTTGCTCCAGAGTAATAAGTTCCATGAGAGATTCCTGATGAATGGATGGTAATATTGACTTGTGGCGGTTTCCACTAAAAAAGACTTCTTATGATGTCTAGTTGGTCCTAAAATGGTGCCAATCTGACATCCAGTATGGCTAATGCAGTTGCCATCTCAAAAATTGTTTTTGTCAGTTTTTCTCATAATGAAATGGTCTTATCAATCTGGGGTTTGCAAAGAAAGTATTCTAATGGTGTCTGGATTGGTTTTAAATAAAAACTGTGCCCATCTGATGTCCAGTATCAGGGAATTATTGTTAATGCTATTCAATGAAAAGTAATATTGCCAGGAGGGGGTGGGCGGTCACTAGAAGATTTCTTAGATTATAGTTGGGCCTAAATTCTAATGGTGCTCCATGCATGTCTAATATGACTACCACAGCAATAGTGATATCAGTACTTCGTCTGAATAGGTGGTTGAATCAACATTTTTATGAAATAACTTTTGATGTCTGGTTGGTCCTCAATGGTACCAATGACACATTTATTATTCTTGCCACAATGTCCATCTTTAAAATTTTGTTAGGATTAGGTCTGAATGATCATTATTGACATTTTGCTTTCACCAAAAGACTTTTTATTATATGTAGTTTGGTACTAGATGGAAATGCTGCTGTTCTGCTATCCAATATGGCCACCATGGCAGCCATCTTGAAAATCTTGTTATTGTTACTCCTCCAAATGCAAAGTCATGTTAAAATTGATTTTCACATGAAGACTCATTACAATGTCTTGTTGGTCCATTTTGAAAATGGTTCCTATTTGATGTTCAGTATGTTGACCACAGAAGTTAATTTAAAATCACAGAAGAATATAAATATGGTTTCAGCACTCAGTAGTTCAAAAGAAATGGTCTTAAACTGAATTATTGGAAATTCATTTCAGCTTATAAGCATTAGGCTCTTTTATGGACTCGTCTTTTTCTTTGAATTGTGACAGAGATGACATTAGTCATAGGATTATGGATTAAGTGTCTTTAGAGAGAAGGATTGTAAAATTCTATTGAGTTCAAGTTTTCCATGAAATCGGCATTTAAACTGAAGTTAGAAACTACAAATGTTTTTTTTTGCAGAGTCCTGCAGTTGTTGAGGAGACAGTAATAGAGGATGGACAGGTGCTTGACCTAACAAATGACGGAGATCCTAGTCCAGCTGTTTATGTTGAACACTATGTCCTTGACCTCAGCATGAAAAATGAAAAGGATGGCAGTGATGTGAATGATATACAGGAGTATGCCCTAGACCTGAGTATGAATCGCTCCAATACCCCCAGCCATCAGAACTCTCCGGCTCACACACCATCCCTCACACCCCAAGCCAGTCAATATCATTCCGGGGGCGAAGAGAATAGTGTTGTTTTTGAAGTCAGTAACATTGTCTCTGATGGCAAATCACATCTCAGGCAGCATTCTGTGGAGGACCTCTTACATGCAGAAATTTTAATGTCTCTCAAGACAGGGGTCACAGCTGGGAAAATTGAGTTATCCTCCCTGAAAATGGAGCAAAGCCTGTCTGAGCTACCATCACCTCAAAGTCTGAAGAGGAAATATGAAGATTTGAAGAGTGATCACCCAGTTTCTTTGACTGATTCTATAAAGTCTTTGAACAATAAACAGAAGACAGAAAAGGAAGGCACAGCAGTGAATGAGGATAGCTCTAATTTTGTAGTTGATGTACATAAAGGCAAAAGTTTAGCTTTACGCAAAGCTGTCAAAGGTCTGATCACAGATCTGAAAGAAATGATTACTGCATCCATGGTGACTTATCCCTATTGTTGTGTTGTTTGTGGTCGCACCTATACCAGAGATATCTACCTCTCAGCCCATATCAGGTCACATAGTGGCCTCATCCCATATAAATGTGGAATTTGTGGGAAAAAATTTGCAGACAATGGCACTCTGCGTCGTCATGTGAAATCACACAAGACTCCCTTCCTGTACGAGTGTGATATTTGTGACAAAGGATTTCAGCATAGCTTTGCCCTTAAGCTTCACATGAAGATGCACAAAACTGAAGACGCAAGTACTGCTAGGTATTCTAATGCGGGGAGGGGCACACTTGTCAGTGACTCTTCTGCTGAAAAGAGTATATATGAATGTGAAGTTTGTGGAAAGAGGCTGAGACGAGGTGATGAACTTAAGGTGCATTTGCAGTCCCATCAATCCAGGACATGCAAAATCTGTTTGAAGGAGTTCAGTAACCTGAGTTACCATATGAGGCAGCATTCAGAAGACAAACCCTACAGCTGTAATATCTGTGACAAGAGCTTTGGATTTAGTGGTGCCCTAACCTCACATGTCAAATCTCATCTGCGTGACAAGATCAGGGGGATCAAAAGTAAGACCAAGAAGGAAACTGACAGACATGCAAAAAAAGACCACTCTCGTTCACCACAGGATAAGAGCTCTTCGTCCAAAAAGTTTACCAAAACTGCCAAAACAAAGGTAGGTGATAGAAATAGTATATTTAAAAATGGCAGCTTGATAGCAGGGAAGATGGAGGCAACTACACTTTGTGACGAGGTAGTGATCAAATCAGACCAAGATTCTGTACGATCTGTGAGCTCAGAAAAATTGCAGCAACCAAGTCCAAAAGGTAGAACTTCTCCCAGATCCATTGTTAGAGGCATGAGAGTTTTGTTTGGAAAAGGCAGACTGTCACCCAGTCATTTAATGAGCAAGAAGAAGAGTAACAGTCCAGAAGAACCAAAAAAAATTGTTGAAAGACCCAATGAAAGTAGTTACTCATGTGGATTACAGGGACTTGACACAGAGCGATGTACCAACCTAGATTCTACTACTCCTGCAAAGAGGGGACCATTGATTCTTGGGAAAGACATTCACAGGACTTATAACTGTTTTGGTCGTTTAAAGTGCCTGTCATGTCCCAAATCTTTTCCCAGTCACCATCAATTGCAAATTCATGCTGCTAGTCATTCTGAGCCTAGGTTCAAATGCTTTATATGTGACAGAGCATTTTGTCATAGATATCAATTACAAGTACATCAAATTTCACATACTGGTTTGCCAAAATACAGGTGTCAAAAATGTAATCTGTCATTTTTGTGCTTCTTTAGTCTTAGTATGCATATGAAACTTCACAATTCAGATAGAAAAACGGTACAAACTGTTCTAGCTTCCGATAGCGGAGCTGTCTCATTGCAGCAGAAAACAAGAACACATTCTAGAAGTTGCAAATCAAGACGAGGGGTCAGTTGTTCCATATGTGGAGAGAAATTTATGAACAGGTACAGGTTGAGGAAACATAGGGCACAGGCACATATCCATTGCATCATTGCACCAGTTCCTTCACAGTCACCATGTTTCCTCTGTCAGTCATGTGGAAAGCAGTTCCTGTCAGAGGAGTCCTATTTTAGTCATGCATGTAGCGTGGAAACTGTTCCAAGGAATGAACCTGCACTGAGCTTGGGAACTGATCCAACTCACATAGCTTGTGATAGTGTACAACCAGGCGTGGGGTCACATGACAAGCATAGCATTGTCTCAAAGGAGTATTCCTGTTATAAGTGTAATAAATGTTTTCATGTTATGCCAGACCTGAGACGTCACCTGGTGGAATGTCACTCAAATTTATCATACAAGTGTGAAGCATGTGATGAACTGTTTTCTACAGAGGAGGAACTTCATAATCATATTCAGTCACATGTACAAGACATTAAGGAAGAGCCCCAAGAGGATCATTTATACATCAGACCAGAGGAGCAGCTTCCTAGTCAGTTACACCTGATGAGCGAAACTGGCACTTATTCCCACCAAGACATCGATCAGAATAAATTGTATATACACCTCATAGAAAAGGGTGACAAGAAATATTGTGACTTTGATAAATTAAACCAGACATCAGAAATTCAGGGTACTGAATCCACAGGTGTGGATGATTATAAATATATCTTAAAAGAGAATGCAGCTCATTCTCCTCCCTCAAAGGAAAGTTTTAGCAAAGTTTAGAAGAGGAAGTAGTATTTTTCATGAGGATTAAAAACAATGAACAAAAATATTTCACGTTTTTCATTATGTCTCCACGTTTTTCCTAAAATTCTAATAATCGCATATCTTATTTGTATGTTATCACATACCAAAGGGCATTAAAAACATTATAATGAGGTTTACAGTGCAGTCTGAACTGGATACAAATGTTTTCTTGAATTTTCATGAATTATTTTATAAAAAATTTAAGTTGTTCAAATGGATTTTAGGCATTAGAAGCAAAATTGTTGTTCAGTTATGTGTGAAATTAAGAGTTCATCTGTGAAAATTTCAGTAAAATTTTTGAGATTTGTCTGCTTTTGGTCTTTAAGAATCTCATATTGTTGAGGCATTTCTGTTTGACTTTTTGAATTGGTCATATTATTTCCAATAAGTAGTCGAAAATTATTAAGAATTTTGATTTTGTGTCTGGGGTTGACTGAGGTAATTGAGCAGGACAAAAATAAGACTAGCAGTTTTGATTGTAACACTTGAAATTTTTTTCCAGGCAGCAGGTTACCATTGTGATCACAGATTAATATGTATAAAGTTTATTATTTTATTTATTTTGTTTGCATATTAGTACATTTATTGAAACTTATATTCTGGTAAGCTATTTTCACTCTGTCCTAGTAGGTGGGGATAGAGAATGTTTGTTTATAATTAAAAATTGCAGATTATCCTAATCATATCCCTGTGTTTGAAAGCATTATCCTAAGCTCAGAAAGATGGAATTGAATTTGCATGGCTTGGCACACATGTATGAACATAACTCTAAATACTATGCTGACTCATCATTTTCTTTGTCATATCTGTCAGGTAGAATTGTTAATAATATTTAATTTTTTAGATAAATTTATAGTTATGTGGAAAGCTTTTTTAATGGGCAAGTACTGATGTCATTCTGGCCTGGAATTTATAAAATGTTTCAGATAAAAAGATTCAGAACTGTACTAATAGTGGGAGTGTTCAAATTGTAATTCCACATTAGCCAAGGCTTTCAAAATAGGAAGGTAGAGTTGTCAAGGAAAGAAGCCAGAGCTGAAAAATTTGATAAAAGTATCCTCAAAGCTATTTTATTTGAAGTATCCTCAATAACTTAAAAGTTAATTAATTGCAAGTTTTGATAAAACTCAGTTTTAATCATGAAAGTTTATGAATTGACTGTAAAGGAGTAAGATTTTGACCTTTGACCTTTATAGTTGATTTTTGTTTTGCCAAGCCTTTGTAACAGGTACATATAGTTAGATTTTTTTAAAAGTATATCATGTGACCGTTTTATGACATCAGAAAGGAACTCTTTGTGTGTGTTCATTCACCCTTCCTGTAAATTAGTAATTATATAATTCTTTTATTTCTCAGTATTCATGATTATTTTTATTACTGTTTGTAATTAATTGAACTTTTGATTGTTCCGATCGATTATACACAATGCATGAACTGGCTTTGCTATGGGCATTTATGCAGTATGTAATAGATTTTCTGATAATGTGTCTTCAAGAATTCTGTAAAATATTAACTTTATTTAATAAATGAGATCAACATTGATAAAGCCAAGGTTTGAGTATGATCACCCTACTTACACTTGGTGGATCAAACAGATATTTTAGTGCTTTGTCCTAGTGCCATCTATTTCATTTCATGAGTTTCCTCCTTTAGTATGTAATGCCAACTAACCAGTAGTGTGTAATATTTATGCTTTATACATCAGCTGAAAATGTTTGAGGCAATTGACTTAAAAAGGATACTATGTAAGTCTAACATTGAAAGTATATCTATTTACCAGAGGGAAGCCATTACAGATATATTTGAGTGAAATGTATTTGTACAAACATGGACCGGCAGTGAAAAATTGCTTACTCATCATTCAAGTTGTGTTCTTCCCATGTCTTGATCATGTAGGAATAGTGTTCAAATTTGAACATCTTAATTTTCATTAGATTTGGTGGCTTGCCACCACATCCAATGAAATTCACAGACCTGAAGTACAGAAATATTTGCTCAATATGCCAAGGTGTCAATAGAGTTATTATATCAGAACCTTGACTAACAAAGATGCGATAATCCATTAATTTTGTGTTTTTCCATTTAGTGCTATCACATGGGTGTTGGTATGATGCATGTGTTGGTGTTTAGTATTGAAGTTATTTTGTTACTTAGTTTTTGCATTTGTTTAATGTGTTTATATAATATAACTTTATGCAAATTTCAATACATTTATGCATTATCTGCATTACAGTATATATTATACCTCAATACATTTTTTTTAAAAAGTAGTTTAAAGGATTCATAATTAATTTGTATATGAATGTATATCACTGGTAATGGATTTAGTTGTAATAAAGGTTTTTCAGTGTTTATTATTGCATACTGTCACGGGCATTGCTTTTTAAAAAATAATTTTTCCTTATTTTTTTGCATAAATATCTTGAAAACATAGGCTCTCGCACAAGGTACCATAAGAACTATATTCCCGTCCAATATTTGATGATAAGGCAATAACTGTTAAGTTCATTTTTTGTTCCTTATAGTTTATATCATTGTTTCTGGTCAAAGGCCTTGTGTGCTTCAGATATGACCCTGCATTATTTGTTTATCATCCATCCATCCATTCATTTGTCCATTAATCTCTTTATCCATATGGCACAAATCTGCAAGTTTTGATTTCAGGCAGTTTTCTCAGACACTGTTGCATGTAGTCATATGTTTTCGTGTCATATAAAGTATTACACTTGTGTCACATGAAGTACTATATCATCAGAGAAAATGAGGTCACTGTGACTTATATTTCATGGTTCTGTGATTTTGGTTGAACTTGTGCTTAGATTATTTTCAGAGGCAGCATTGCTTATACATTGTGATAACTTGGTCCATAATTGCATTGTGAAGAGCACTACATTCTTCGCCAAAAACTAGGTCATGCTGGCCTATTTTTCATTGCTCAGTGATTTATGCTTACTGTTGGGTAAAACTCTATTTTCTGGGTTAAGTTTTGTCTTAAGATAATTTTATCAAATACAATTAAGTGTGATGTTACAGAAGTTGATATTAAAATGTGTCACCATTGATTTTAGTTTACCTTTGTATTTGCATAACTTCCCAAGGCAAAATTGTCTTTGGAAATACATAAATTGGTTTATAATTGCATCATGAACAGTAAAATACTATGTCACTGTGAACTTTTTTTTTATGGTTCAGTAATGTAAGTTGACATGTGTTGACCTTGATTTCTCCAAACACAGCTTGTTATTAGGTCATTTCTCATACACTTTTCCTGTAGTGTCATGTAAGAGGATATTAAGATGTGTCAATATAATGTACAAAATGAACCCCAAAGTCTGCAGATATTGGTTCCTGATGAATGAAATCAAATATACAGTGTTCATGATTTACAATCTGGCCATACCACTGTTGGTAGGTTTTTGTTTAACTTCTGAAAATACATTGAGACCAAAAACGTTTTAGAATGGTAACCTTCAATTTTTGTAAAAAAAAAAAAAATATGCAGGTCTCCCATCAGGCATCACCACTGTTACTGACAATAAAACTATTTTTAAATTTCTTCTCAAAAACTTGTGAACGGAATTTGACCAGGGCCACCTTTACTAAAAGTACGGAAAATCAACAACAATTTTTTTCTCAAAAGCAACTCAGATGAATTGCACAAAATATAATGGTTGACCCTGTATAGTTTTAATGTGTGAATTTGCATTCACAGGCTGACACAGCATGCCAGTTACCTTGGTGAGCAATATTGGGCCCACTTGAGACTCTTGAATTTTCTAAAGTTATGTTTATACTTTGTTCATTATGAAGAATAACAACAGCTTTGTTTTGAAATGTAGGAGTCCATTAAATGATAGATTTATTATATCTTTCTTGTCTTTTCTTGCCAAAAAGTCTTGTTTTCCTTGTTGCAATTTATTTGTGTCCTTGCAAAATACTCTGCATACTGATATTTTAGCACCTGAATAATTACAAAGAGGGATATTGTTGTCATATTTCATGAGCAATGAGATCAACAGTCTTGTGTGTGCATGTGTCATTTAGATTTTTAGTATAGCTTTAAGAAGTTTCCAGTCATATCCCTACAATATCTGCAGTGACAGTTTATAGTGATGTCTAGCTCAGGGGAATTATGTCCATGTAGCATAATGTACAACCCAGTCACATTGTCCTGACACCAGATTAGGCAGTTCCAACACTAACCTCATACTGTTGTGTGCCAAACGAGATAGCTGCTGGTACCTTGACATAAGTCTTTGTCATGACTAAGCCAGAGTTCAAACCCATGACCTCCCACATCCAAGGCAGATGTTCAAACCACTTAATGTCACCTGAGCAACATGCATATAGATTATGGCTTATTTGTTTTGACCTTGGTCCAGACCAAATCAGGACCACTTAAGTATAATCCACGTCATTCAACATACCTTTTATCACTAAATGTTTTCAGTAAATCATACTATGATATTATGGTGGAAATGAACAAGAGTTTTATTCAGCTTATCATTGGAGGTACTTTTGTTTTTCTCTCAGAAGACTTTGTGTATCAAATTTAGAACTGTTTACAAGATCATGTTCAGCTTGTGTGAAGTATTAAATATTTGCTGTGCTTTTTAGCAGTCTTTCATAGTGAACAATGAAAAAATATTTTCATGCAATTTTAGAATGCTGTATAGATATTACCAGCCTTTCTTTTAAATTGTACAAAGTAATTAAGTAATTAACACAGTTACTAGTACAAATATTTACCAGTATAATAAGTTACTTGCATAGTATTAGTTTCCCAGTTGCCAAGAATAATTTTATTCTTACTGCACAGGTAAAGATCTGCTTTGAAGGTTTCATTTCATTATAATTTTTCCTGCTGGTGTCAGTCTTTGTCTTCATCCCAGGTGTGCTTTCAGTTGGATAGTACCATATCTGTATTGGCTGATGATTAATGTAATGCATCCATAACTTGGATTCTCTCTGTAATTTTGCTGATCACATCAGCAAATGCAGTACATGCAGCTTTGGTGGTGCATATGCCACTTTGAGTTTATCATTATTGTGGCTGATCAGACAAGCAAAGCACCAACAGGTTCAGTTGAGTGATACATACATATATATATATATATATATATATATATATATATAGCTTTGATATTATTAGTAATTTGGCTGATGCAGCCAGCAAAACACTAGTAGAGCCAGATTTTATATATTCACTGAAATTTACTGATAGTATGAAAAATTTGGTGGCAATATTTTGCATAAGAATCCTGAGCAGAAAGTTTAACAGGGAGAATTACTGGGTGTAGTACCTAGATTATATTAGAATTTTTTTTTTTTTAAAATGTGACAGAAGTCATGCCTTCAGTGTACCATTGTATCATTTCTGTAAATATGTGACATAAAATCTCTTATGCATTTTTTTTATAGCTTAGTTTATGTAATTTTGCTTTCATTATTTGCATTACTGTAAGTTGTTCATGAAAACTGCCATTTTAGGACTAGTTGTTTTGATTGGCTGTTATATTTGACATTTCACTATACCATCTGATATAGCTGATTAATGAATATCCCCTTCACTCATTCTAAGGCCTTGTATGATATCTTGTTGATCCTAAATGAAAAGGGTACCATTCTGACATCCAATATGATGGCAGCCATCTTGAAAATCTTGCTATTGCTTATCCTGAATAGAAAAAGTTACTCCTTCTGAAAGGAAAATCAAATTGACATGGGATTAACTTTTCAGGAAAAGACTGGCTGATATGGCAGCTATAACGAAAATCTTTGTTGTTCTCACACTCCTCCAAACATTGAAGTCATATCAACATGGGGGTTTTTGCCTAAGGATTTTCTACAGTGTTTAGTTGAATCTAAATTAAAATTGTTCTTCTTGGATGTCAAATATGGCCATCAATGAGTGCATCCATCTTTATAATTGTGTGTGTATGGTTTTGATTTTAAACAGAGCTTTAAAAACATTTCAGTCATATCACCATAAAGTCTGCAGTGAGGCAGTTTATAGTGATGTCTAACACTGGGGCATCATTCCTTAGACATACAGCATCATGCTCTTTTGAATGGATGGTCATATTGGAATAGAGATTACCAAAAGTCTTCTAAATTTGTCTAGTTTGTCCTGAATGTAAAAGGTGACAATCATGCATCTAGTATGGATGTCACAGTGACTAATTTGAAAATGTTCTCACAAGAATATCAGATGTGGTTTAAGCATTCATCAGTTAGAAACAAAATAGGTCCTATTTGGAATTCTGGGAAATTATTTTCTGCCTTTGCAAAACTTCATTAGAATCTTGGGCTGTGCCATAAAAGCACACCTGTTCAAAAAAACATTTTGCTAAATATAACAGTTTTACAAAATTTACATTTAATACATGAAATGTTTGTAACAATGTCCTGATTCTACAAAATTGTTGTATTACTAAAAACAATTTAAAAAATTCAACTTTGAATGAATAATTGAAAGTGTGTGAACAATGGGAGATGTTTATTTATTCTCACAAACTGATTTAACATCCTTGTGGTATAAATGTTTCCCAAAGGCTTTTTAAAAAAAAAATCTGTCACATGAATTGTGTGAAATTGACTGCTTAATCAGTCCACAGGTATTGGACTGCTTGTTTAGTTAGAGCTGAATGATTTTTTAGTATGTGTGAGTACATCATTATTTTGCTGCTGTTAAAGGTGAATGAGTTTTAAGTTGTATGCCAGTACAGTGTACATCATTATTTTGCTGCTTAAAGGTGAATGAGTTTAAGTTATATGTGAGTACAGTGTACATCATTATAATGCTGTTTTGTTAAGATGGGTGACATTGTGTATTGCAGTGCTATCTGATGTTTGTAGTAAACTATCTTTCTGACCAAAATAATGATTCCAAACATTGTCCTATTAATCATTTATTTCATCATATAGGTGCCACATGTATACTAGCATGCCATGGAGAGAGAGAGAGAGAGAGAGAGAGAGAGAGAGAGAGAGAGAGAGAGAGAGAGAGAGAGAGAGAGAGAGAGAGAGAGAGAGAGAGAGAGAGAGAGAGAGAGAGAGAGATTAAAATTTAGTATATTTAATCACTTGGAGAAGAGGATACTTTATAATTGGTCGTATTTTGGTAACTGTTTTGCAAATTCATTGTCTATTTTAACATGGAATTATAAGAAATCAAGAAACCTTGATGAGATACTTCTAATGCAGCTATGCTGGAAATATATAAGGAATTATCAAACTGCAAAATAATATCTTCACCTATAAGAATAATATTGCTTTAAAGAAAAGATTATTACTCTAGAAGAAAGAAGCATTTATACATTTATATCAACTCACTAGAAGGGGCCCCGAGTGGCCAAGTGGTCTTAAGCGCTGACCGTTAAGGATCACTGCCATCTCACCTCTGTCTGCGTGAGTTCGAGTCCAGACTCGCCTAACGTGGGTAAGTGAGAAAGCCTGCCAGTAGCTTCTCGTGGGTCGGTGGTTCTTCCCTGGGTTTTCCAGGGTTCTTCCTCCACCATTAACACTGGCCGCCATGTATAGCCTATCTTGTGCTGAAAAATGGCGTTAAACCCTACAACAACAACAACAACAACAACAACTCACTAGAAAATGAATACCTTAATTATTTATTAAATTCTTTTAACTGACAAGATGTCAAGCTTAATCCTTTGAGCAGTCCACCATGATTAGAATATACAATATGTTGGAACCATGATCAGTCAAATATCTGATACCCTCTGTTAGCATAATGGGGTATTATGTATTGTTACTGTTGTCACCCTAATAGCAGTCTTGGGTATGCTACAGTGTAACATCCAGGATGTTAATGGTTTATCAGAATAATACTTGCTATGCCATCCAATGAAATAAGTGATGTGTAAAGAAGAAATTTAGAGTAAAAAAGATACATTTAGAAATGTTAACATGTGTGATAATAAAAATATGCGCATAGAATCGCATGATAATTTCAGATTTTCATTATAATTGCTTGTTAAACTTGACAATAATAATCACAAATATTTAAAAGACCATGATAGGGCACAATTTCTGATACCTTAGCAAGGTTTTAATATCAACAATTTCCAATGAAATATTTAGGGGTGTGTGGCTATTTTCGTCTTAGATTTAGAATGGGTACCATTTTGGCCATCTTGAAAATCCTATGAACATAATGGTTACATTGACATGGCATTTTCACAGGAAGACCATGTATGGTTGGTCCTAAACAAAAATGGTGCTGATCCGTTATCAAATGTGACCAGTAGTGTGGCAGTTTTGAAGTTATTGTAATAGCTTCTCTTTATCAAGTTGTGTTGGGTTTGCTAAATTGTGCTTTATGTCTAGTTGGTACTAAATAAAAAGTGTGAAAATCAAACCTTCAACATGGCCACTGTGTTTAGTATGTGTGTTTGTGTCTTTGTGTATTATATATTTTTAAAAAAAATCTTTTTTGGATTATATAGTTGCCACTAAATAAAATGATACTGACCCAATCTTCAAAATGGCTACCATAACAGCAAACCAAAATATTTTAATATGGGTTCTTTTTTTCTAGAATAGATGGTTATATTACCATGACTGTGTTACTAAAACACTATAGGAATATGTCACTGGTTCTGAATAAATTTGGTTCCAGTACTTAGCTAATATCCAGAATGGCAACATTAGTCATCATGAAATCAATATTATCACTGTTGTGGCACTGGCATGGGGTATTCCTGAAAACACATGTTGCAGTATTGACTTGGTTCTGAATAGTATGGTTGTGACCATCAGAGTATATTTTATTGCAATCCTTTAGGAAGTTTCCCAAATCTTGACACTGCCTAATACATAATTATCTTCTATGACACATGGTTCAAGGTCCTTCTATGACACATGGTTCAAGGTCCTTCTATGACACATGGTTCAAGGTCAAAGGTATCCTACATACATATGCTATTTTGGAGCTTCTTAAGAAGATCAGAGATGGGTTTTATCTCATCAATTAAAAAATATAAAAGGATAAAAATATCTTCGATTTCTGGAAAGTCCTTTCGGCCAGTTGACTGTCAGTCCCTTTGAGGAACTTGTGTTCTTTTTTTTGTATCACATATTGATATTTCTTCATTATTAGTCAAAATTTTGTAACATATTTATAGGAAAGAAATAAGAAAATTGATTTCTTGTATATACATATAATTGATGTTATTTCAACATTTTTTGTAAATAATCAATTTGCATAGTATAGTTAAATTATATAAGTATATTAATATCCAGTACATATATTGCTTGTGATGTTTATAATAAATATTGAGTTACTGCTGTGTATCTGTGCTGTTTTCATTAAGTTTGGTGTAATTAAATGAATAATCAGCTATTCAATTAATTATTTATTTAAATAATTATCTATGCAAAGATCAGGTGATCATTGTCTGAGAAAGGCATTTCTCTGACACTAAATGAAGTTCAATTTTAGTACCTGTTTTCTTACATGGTCATTAACAAAAAAAGAGCTGCCATGGAATATAGTCATTGCAGTATTTTATATAACATTCTATCATCATGTTTCATGTAAATTAGAAATATTTATCTTGTATAAAGAAAAGATGGTGACAAGCAAAATATTTGGAATGTTCATAAAATATTAAAGAATAACTAAGTGCTTTCCACAGCTGAGAGCAGGTGTTCCATTCACTTAGTGTTCAGTGCCAAGATGCAGCTTGTGTTGCCATGTTTCTTTTCCAGATAAAATTATATATTAACTGTTGGCATCTTAAGATCTCAAACAATGTTTAATTATATATTGTTATTAAATGTCTAATTATATATTGTTATTAAAATCTGAAACAACGTTAAAATCTGAAGCAATGTCTACTGTACCAACATTATTAGACAGAGGTGTACTTCTTAGTGAACAG
Source organism: Potamilus streckersoni (assembly GCA_016746295.1). NCBI lineage: Eukaryota > Metazoa > Mollusca > Bivalvia > Unionida > Unionidae > Potamilus > Potamilus streckersoni. The sequence continues at coordinate 574,234 of JAEAOA010002143.1, forward strand.
TTGCATTAATGAGTGAAATACTCATTTAGTTAAATGTATGTGTAATTCTGCCATAAAGATTGGTGTAGTTTTGTAGTGAAACACTATATTAGCACAAGTTATTGTAGGCTGTATACATTATGGCCAGTGTATTTGGTAGAGGAAGACCCCAGGGAAACACCACTGAAAGCTTTCACCAATTCTCACATTGGGTCAGGACTCAACCCATTTGGATACAGGTGAGATATATGTGGTCTCTAAAGACAAGCACCTTAGACTGATCAGCCAGCAGTGACCATATTAATGATATGGGGTCAGATGGTAACTATGTCCTTTTCTTAATTGCTGTTTAGTAATATAATATGGAATAGAAAAGTGGTTGCAATAATTTGTATGAAGTGAAAATATTGCAATTAACACTTGATCATAAACACTCTTGGAATACTGTAAATGAATTGTGTATACTTTGTAAGCAATTAAAATTCACTTTCCATAGAGTCTGTTTTACACTAGGTATAAAATGGATAGAAACTGATTATTTGTCAAAAGAATGAGACTGATAATTACTGCTAATTTTAGGTACAATTAACTCGCTGGTTTCATCCATGTCTTTCTTTTTTTTTATTATGGTCTTGAGTATGATTTGCAGTACTCTGCTTCATGAACTACAATAAAACCTATCTTGTGAGACCATTGCAATGAAAGACAACCTGTCTTGAGAGACCAGATTCTCCTTGCACAAATTTATTGGTTGTATACTGTTATGACCTTTCACAAGAGACCAACTGTTTTAAGACCATTAATTTTTGGAAGGAGTGGAGTGGTCTTTCAAGACAGGTTCAATATGTGTCACATTATCTTTACTAAATTAAATTCATATATTCCAGTGAAAATGGAGGAGAATTTAAAATAAACATTGGAAGAAAAGCAAACCATTAACATGGTAATCGTGTTGGAATCATGGCCTGCATTCTCATATTTTTCTGAGCATGAAGCTAAAGGTCGTAACACTGGAATCAGAATATGGAAACAAAAGAGTGCTTTAGGATCAAGTTAAATATCTTGTAAGTTTAAATTTTATATTATAATCCAATTATGCAACTTTTAAAAATGTTTTTTCTGGAAAGGTAGGGACAATAATGGCACCATGTTCATTACTGACAAACTTGCTACATATCTTTAATATAAAGGATCAAAATGTGATTGTAATTTAGTAATTTTAAAAATAATTGTTGTGTAAAACCAAAACTGGCTGCAGTGACTACATGTAGTGGGTACTCTGGGTGATTAGTTCATCAAATTAGTGATTCATATGAAGTTGACTGCTTTAAGTATGGATATAACAGCACAAAAATAATAATAATAAATAGAAATACAACCATTCTGATGCAGCAAACATATAATAATTATTTGAAATTTTTTAATATATTAAATTATCTTGCTTTGTAGTAGACCTTTTAATTTTCAAGAATGAAAGAAAGATTACAGGATATGCAATTTCCTTCTACATGTCTTCTACAATCTTATTGGCTTGTTGATAACACGTGAGGAAAATTCATCAAAACATGAAGTTTTCTCAGAATGTCTTCTTTCGTTTTAAATGACTGATAAAGAAAAAACAGAATTTAAGACATCTTTGATACAAGTCTAAAATCATAGTTGCTTAAAGCAAATTATATGATGCAAAAATAAAATAGAATAGTTAAGTGAATACGCCACCAGCACATTACACATTTAAGAAATGAAATAATTTTCCTGCAAGAGAAGTGTAGACAAGTTTCTACGTAGATTTTGTCATTAACTTAGTTATAATTTTGATATCTCAATAATTTTCTTGACATCAAAAACGTGTGTTGCAGGGATACTTTGAAGGTTTGACTATTCTACCTACAGTTTTATGCTGATATTCAGTCTGTGATGCAACTACAACTACAAAATTAATTGCAAGGATGATTAACATTTCAAGAAATAATTCACTGTTAAGGAGTTTTAATACCCAAAGACTCGAACATATTTGATTAGTTTGTATGTATTGATGACATGACTTTACCATTTGAATAGTATTTTGTGCAATTAATTTAGTCAAGATAAATCCACAAACTATCTCAGATTAGTAGATGTTTGAATAGTTCTAAGAGTATAGAATTGTATTTGTGATACACACTCAGTAAGTATTCCGGCGAGTGTTTTTAATGTTTGAGGTTTTGCTGCAAACATTAAATAGCTACACTTTCTTCAATGGCACAATTTGCAGTCATTCCATAATTGATTTTATTCGTGTACAATACTGTACAAACTTAAGGGATTGAACTAGTCCTGCTTAATTATTGTCATTTACGTTTCGGAACATACTTTGTTAGTTTAATGATAATTTTACAATGCATGACAGCAAAATATATCATCAGCAATGATATTTTTATTTGACGATTCATGTTAAAAACTGGACAGGTAAAATATATTTCTTTTGGGGGGGGGGCTTTCTTCCAAGGTTCGATTGAAATGCTGATTTCCTTTTGAATATTATAAATTCAAGCCGTTGAGTTTTCTGCCGAATGAGTAGACTACAACTAATGATTTTTTTTTTTATCAACTAGTAACCAGCGTTGTAATTATGATATGAAGTCTTCTACAGCTAAATTGTCCAAATTCTATATATTTTTAATTTCTAACCTTTCCCCCAAAAGAATATATTTCTTTCAGTCCCTGTATATCTAGCTTTGCTGAGTATCCAACACCTTGTCGTTGTTTATTTTCTTCCTGTCGATTTATATTGGATTTCAATGTATCTGTTCTACTTGGTGAGCAATATAAATTCACCAGGGTTGATTTCCTTGTGACTTATTGTTTTGCTTTTTATATCAGTATTTATCACATTTGGAAGATGTTACTTTAAAACATGTTTTTAAACTGCTGCAAATCAACTTATTATTATCTGTTAATGTTTTTAATTAGAAAATGATAAAACTTTATTGCAGGTAAATGGATTTGGGTGAAAAATACTAATAAGTATAGAACGTTACCCTTATCCTGCAAGTTAGTTTAACGCATTTGATTGGTTAGTTCACCTTACAAATACTAATAAGTATAGAACGTTACCCTTATCCTGCAAGTTAGTTTAACGCATTTGATTGGTTAGTTCACCTTACATTTACTAAGATAGACGTTTACTATACTTTTAAAAAAAATTATTCATACACAAGCCAAACACTTTTAACATTTGAAAATGATGTATATGAAGATGCTATGGAAAAAAGGTGATGGCACGTTGTGTCAAGAGCACTTTGAACAAAACGTTTAATACTGATGACAACACCCTGTGGAATTTGTCGTTTAATAGACAAACTTAAATCACTATATTTTTAAATGTCACGCACGTTTATTATATATATATATATATATATATATATATATATATATATATATATATATATATATATATATATATATATATATATATATATATATATAAATCAATTGCACAAATCAGAAACAGTTTCATTTGAACTACAACAAAGCGTTACGTCACAGTTTGGCTGGAGATACCTTGCGTGGAAAAGAAAAGAAAGAAAAAAAGGAAAGAAAAATTTTAAAAAATACTTGATTGATAAATGTGATAATAATATAAATCTATAACAAGGCTTTGAAGATCCTATACCTGTTTTTGTGTTGGCCAATACAAAAGTAAAGATATCTACACAGTAGGTTTTGTTGAACATTAAAAAAACAATGTTCGCTGTTATAATATTTTGAAGAGAAATTTGAGCCCACAAATGGGATAATCAAAACGTAGTCTTGTGCGGTCTTATATATTAGGTTCACGTGCTCATAAATAAACATCTATTACACAGTCCGTTTCGATCCTGTCAGACACTGTTAAAAATGCAAGGAAGCAACCTATTTTGGGATATAAAGATTACTATACAGAAAAACAAAATATTATACTAACATTTCAGCAATACATAGATTAAACAGCGAAATTTGACATGGCGGTGAGTGTACCTATGTATTTTCGACTGACAGTTTCAAAAAACTGCACAATACCTTCATAAGATAAGATTTATAGATAGAGGAACAATGTAACTCGTTTAAACTTAATAATCATGTTGAATATAACTGTATTCCTAACAGTCATACCAAAGACTTACAAGTGCTCAGCATTATGAGGTACGAAGTTAGGATTGGTCGGCTTGGTGTCAGCATAATGTGATTCAGTGGGAACATCATACTACTACATGTCTGCGGCATGATGCCCCAGTGTTTGACATCATATAAACTTGAAAACTGCAGACATCGTAGCTGTATCACTGATCATTGTTAAAGCTACGTTAAAAATTCAAATATCACACACACACACACACACACACACACACACTTTTGTGACAGGTGGCAAGAAAATGTAGAGAATAAAAATGAAGTCAGATTGACAACAAAAATAAATAGAGAATAACAACTACGACGTTGAAATTGCTTTTGTCATGCTGGCGGAATCTGCACATAAATTATATTCGAATACTATTCCAAATTTAGAAACTACAAAAAGAATAAAATGAATTACAAAATAATGATTAGTGCGAAACGCTGACAAGTCAGAACATGAAATGAAACAATCCTGAGTTATACAAATAGTTGCAGAAGGTGCTGTGATTTATATTTTACTGTTTTAGATGGTTTAGATGCCTGCCACAGAGCCTAAAGCAATAGTTGCATCACCTATTTTTTTTTAAGCGATTGTTTAATTCTTTTGTTTTGGTGGTAATTTTTCTCTAGTCTTTCAATAATTTTTTTCATATATTTTCTTTGAAAACTACTTCTAATTACGTTAGATATATAATTTATTGCGCTCATTTACTTTCAATGCTTTCCACCTGTTCATATTATACACCTTTTCGTTTGCATGTTTCTTTACTGAGTTTTTCAACTTTCGATTGGGTCCAAGGTTCGATACCCGCCCTGGCAAGCCCTATCTTGCTTCCTCTTTGTCTTTTGGAATAGCATTTTGCTCCTGTTTTTCAAGCATGATGTAGTAAAAACAGTTTAGAAAATGCTGCTAATAAGCATCCCAATAATCATTTTTGAATTGACGTATATACAGTTTACATAACCCCTCAATTCTCGTTCCATTAGAATAGGGAAGAATCTTCACACTGCAGTTGTGAGCTCTTCACGTAAAAGTCTTAATTTTAATTCAATTACGGATTCAGCTTTTGCATGTTCTTCAAACTTTGCATTACTATATGTTGTGTGAATCTTGAATTCTTCCAGCAATTTATTTGGATATCTTTGTGCAATGATGTTTTACCGAAGGCAGATAGTGTTTATTATTTTATTGAACGAATCCACTCGTGTATTCCCCTATTTCTCCAACGTAACCAAATGTATTCACACAACCTTTCCACAGTGACCTGTTTTAGTGTTTAGTGATAGCGATGACCTGATGTTGCCATTTGTTGATGTTTGAACTGGTTTTCCTACAGGCTTTACATGTCGCGCGCGTGCGCGTGTGAATTCTTCAAGATTGACATTGTATTTCATCCATGCAGTCTTTTTTTTTTTAAAATCTTCTCATAATGCCGTTAAATAAATTCTAGTGGAACTCTACAATATAAAATCAATGTGATGTCTCCGAAATTATTATGAAGATTTGCATTAATTTTTTATTGCACGTCCAGTGTCCTCGATACAGTCATCATTTACAAGAATGACTTTCAAATCAATCATTAAGATCAACTCCATCCTCAGTCACTTTGTCGGATATTTAAAAATCGCCGATTGTAACCAAAAACTTGACCTTGTCATTGAAGAAATGGACAAAAGTCGTGACCTAGGGCACACTTAGCGAAGAACAGAATGTGATTTATAAAATAAAGCAATAATATTACTCCCCCCCCCAAATCAGAAGACTGCAAGCAATATTTGAACAAAAATGATGTAATGCAACACTAAACGACCAAGAATAAGTTCACTGAAAAAAGGATGGAAAGGTGACTCTTTATCAATGATAGATCTACTAAAATCGTCAAGTTGTTGTCAGATGTTGTAATTGACACAAGTCTCACCACTGAGAAAAAACAAATTCTTTAGATGGGCAAATTAGCAAGTATACTTAATAAACAGAGAAAAAATTACACGACATTAACTGGTACAAGAATTCCCCTATCTGCGATTGGTACTAGTTTGTTAGCATCTAGTACATTAATTTTAAAAAAAAATGCTCTTCAGATCACGACAAAAGAAAAAAAAAGGAAGAAAATTGAAGAGACCCTGTAAATCAGGACACTGAAAAATACCTCATAAATAATGTGAACTGGTTGTTTTGGTGTTTATGCTCATGTCTTTAACCACATTTTGTTCAATATTTGCCATTACAGTTGTCACTTTGTGGGGAAAATTTGCTGATGCTTCATGTATACGCATATTTTCTTTTAGTTAAATTGTAGTTTAAAAAACACCTGGATATGTTAATACATATTACATAAGGTTTTGAAACATATTTGTATCAATAACTGTGTTAGCCACAAGGACCTCAAGCAATTTAAATGTCAATATCAATATCACAGACTGAAAATGTATACATAACAGCTTTCCATTGTTACAAAGAAATGGCACAGTAAATACTTAACACTTCAAAGAAAAAAATTTAAGATAACATTTTACATTTAATCAAATATCCAGCTAAATTTCTTACTCTTGTGGAGTCAAAGCCACTGCTGGGAAAATGCAAAAGTACCCTCAAATGACTGGCTTGTTAAATTGTGTTCTTCAATTCTGCCATAATGTGTCAATTTTTTTTACTTGACCCTGAAAACATTTAGTTTGTATATCATAAGAACAAAAAAATATGTTCACAGATCAGACAGTTTGATGGCTTAGCTCTTCCATCATTGGGTTTGGGCTTAACATTACTTACATGGGTTGAAATGGGGGCCAAAGTCAAAACAAACAAGGTAATAACATATGTACATGTATTTAATAAAACTGATTATTCAATTGCTCAAGAAATGACAACCATTTAGTATTTTGTAGTTATACAGGGTCAAGAATATCAATCTATAAAATACTCAAACTCTAGAATATTGATCTACAGAATATTTTATGCTTATACTTACTGTAGAATGTATATCTAGAGTAGTCTGTACTTAAATTTTGAATATCAATGTACAGAGTATTTTGTACTGTAACATCAAGAGTATTTTGTACTTATATAGTCTAGAATCTATAGAGTATTTGAACAGTACTTGCCAACTCTAGAATATTGATCTATAGAGTATTTTGTACTTAAACAGATTTTAGAATATGAATTGAACAGATTTTAGAATATCAATTAACAGAGTAATTTGTGCTTATAATTATAGTAGAATGTAAATATAGAGTAGTCTGTACTTAAATAAATGTTTGAATATCAATGTACATAGTATTTTGTTCTTGTACATCAACAGAGTATTTTGTAGTTATATAACCTAGAATATCATTCTACAAAGTATTTTGTATGTATACAGATTCTAGAATTTCAATATATAGAGTATTTTGTACCTGTACAGACTCTAGAATATAAATCTACAGAGTATTCTGTAGTTATACAGACTAAAAAATGACATTATGTATTTACTCATTCATACATTTACTGAAGACAACATAATGAAATTTTTTAATTTGTTCTGATATATCATAAACTTGGTGATAAGTTGCAATTATAATTTCAAAGAAATTTAATACAGCAAATATATTGTGGCCTTGGCCTTAGAATGTGATACTTTAGAAATGGAGCCACTTAATTTTTGTCATGGATTTACAATCACAGTTTTTGTCTTGATTGCATTGTAACTAACCATCTGTCACTTGTTCTATAGCAGACAGATGATTATCACTCCAGTTGTAAAGATCAAACACTCTCCTTCAAACACCAATGTGATAGTAGTAAATGGAAAACAAAAAAAAATTAATATCAATGTTGATCCTATCTACAAAATAAAATCATATTTATACAGAAGTCATAAAGACATGATTTTAAAAAAAATCATTTGGCTATAGGAAAGCCAATGTAAGATTTCTAATACTCCAGTTTTAGGTACAGTTCTTAGACTTTTTACTGAAACACCTTCTGAATTCCATGCCAGAAACAATCATTAATTGCTTGTTAAAAAGTTTTCTACAAAACTCTAAATTTACCATGAAGACTAAATATCTAACAATTCTACCTCACAAATATGACAAAGAAATTAATGACAAACATATGAAGTGATGTAGTAATATATATATGTGACAAGTCCTGCAAATCCAATTCCTTCTTTCTCATTTTCAGATGTCTTTAAATCTGAGAATATGGTTAGGATAGTCAGCAGATTTGCATTACAATCATAAATTTTCTATTCCCACCTACTTCACAGAGGGAACAATGGCTTTAAAAAAAGTTTCAATAAATGTACAAATACACAAACAAAATAAAAAATGGTATAGACTTTATACATATTACACTGTGATAAACAAGGTAACTTGTTGCCTAAAATACATTTCAAGTCTTACAATACAAAATGCTAGAGGATACTTTGTTTTGATTGTCTTATCTGTTTAATGGATAATTTAAACACTATTTACCAAAGTTACCCACAGACACAAGATCAAAATTCTAAACATTTCTTTTCACTTAATGGTCTGACCAATACAAGAAATCAAGAAGAAATGTCATGACAAACTGAGATACAAAAAGACCAAAAGAAGACAAAACTCAAAAAGTTTCATGAAAATTTGTAACAATTCAAAGACAAAGTCTTAAATTCTCATAAAATTACCCCCCCCTTTTGCTTTTAATGCCTAAAACCAATTTTTGGAAAATTTACATTTTTATCAAATATGTCATGAAAATCCATCAAAACATTTTATGTCCTGTTCAGATTGCAGTGTAAATCTCATGAAATAGTTTTGTTACATATCCTTTTGGTTGAGGGTAACTTTTTATTATGCAGTTTTTAGAATTTCAGGAATACTGTAAAGACAGAATAATGTGATATGATTATGATTTTCAGTCATATTGCTACAATGTCTGCAGTGTGGCATTTTATAGTGTAAAGACAATGAAAAGCAGCAAGAAAAATATTTAAAGTCTGACATTTTGTTTTATCCTCATGAAAAACTTTTTTTGAGCCTCATTACAACTTTCCTTTGAAACAGACGTATAGGTAGTAATCTCCTTTATAATATATTCATTCAAACCCAATGAATAGTCAAGAACCTGAATTTCTGGTGTCTGCATAAATTTACCAATGATAAATTATTCCTTGTCATCCTTTTCTACAATGTACAGAAAAAATTTATTTTGATTCATGTCATGGTATTGATCAGTGCCAGCTTTGTCATTCTGATAAGCTGCATGTTTCATGGTGATTAAAATGGAACTACAGTACTTTCCACATGACTGACAGAGAAAACAGAGTGACTGAATGAACTAAGTGGTGCCTCTGCCCTATCAATTAGTACCTATTCAGGAATTGCTGCCCACAGATGGAAATTCTCAACATGATTTACAAGAGCTGGAAGGTGATCTTGATTTTTAGTTGCAATCTGACAGCTCCATTTTCAGATGCTATAACAAGGTTTTACCATTCTATGTAATAGCCTAATGGACGTATGAATTCTCATGTGCATGCGGAGACTAAATGAGAACAAAAATGATTGATTACACCATTTACACTTGTGACTAGGAAAGCCAGTATGTGAAATCTGATGTACTTGTAACTGATATTTACGATAAAATTCTATGTCACAAATAAGGCATTTGAAATTTGGCTCAGAATGATAAACAGCATGATTTTGCAACTGATGGAGATTGGGAAAGGATTTGGAACATGACCAACACTGTAATCGACCAAAGTAGTTCCGGTATGTGTAGCATGAAACACTTGTATCCTGTGGTGAACTAAGGTGGTCATTCTTTGCAGATTTTTCAGTTTCCATCCATATCTTATTTCTGACCCTGCTGGTCTTGAGCTCCAGATGGGTCTTGAAGTGTAAGGCGAAGGCACCACTAAATCTGAAACTTTTATCACAGAGTTTACAGATGTATGGTTTGTTGTTCTTTGTAGATTTGTAAGTTTCCATCCTTTTCTTATAATTGACCCTGATGATCTTGGGCAACAGATGGAACATGACGTGTGAGGTGAAGGCACCACAAAATCTGAAACTTTTATCACAGATTTTACAGATGTATGGTTTGTCATTCTTTGCAGATTTGTCAGTTTCCATCCTTTTTTTATTTCTGACCCTGCTGATCTTAAACTCCAGATCGGTCTTGACGTGTGAGGTGAAGGCACTACTAAATATGAAACTTTTATCACAGATTTTACTGCTGTATGGTTTGTCTTTCTTTGCAGATTTATCAGTTTCCATCCTTTTCTTATTTCTGACTCTGCTGGTCTTGTGCTCCAGATGGGACTTGACATGTGAGGCAAGGGCACGACTAAATCCGTAACTTTTATCACAGATATTACAGCTGTATGGTTTGTCTGTTAAATGCTGCCTCATATGGAAACTCAGGTTACTGAACTCTTTCATACAAATTTTGCATGTCCTGGATTTATGGGACTGCATATGGACTTTAAATTCATCATCTCGTTGCAGCCTCTTTCCACAAACTTTACATTCATATAAACTCGTTTCAGCAGAAGACTTGCTGTCAACTCTGGCTCTTTTTGTGTTAAAATACCCAGCAGAACTTGCATTTTCAGTTTTGTGCAATCTCATATGAAATTTAAGGGAAAAGCTATACCAAAACTCTTTTTCACAAACATCACACTTGTAAAGGAGAGTCTTGTGTGTTTTAATATGATGACAAAGAGTGATATGGTCTGTACACGTTTTTCCACAAATTCCACATTTGTATGGGATGAGGAAACCATATAACCTGGTTGAGAGATAGATATCACTGGTCTGGGATGCTGTATACCTTTCTTTCAGGTCATCCCCCAGAGCTCTGTACTTATCTAATCTTTTGTGTTTTTGTACATCTGATAAAGCACTGGAGCCATTATCATCTACCTTGGTCCCTTCCACATCTGTCTTCTGCTTATCATTCAAAGACTTTAAAGAATCAGTCGAAGAGTCTAGGTGTTCACTCTTCAATTCTTCAAATTTTCTCTTCTGTCTTTTACCTGATGGTACTTCAGGCAGCCTTTCTTCCATGTTTGAGGACAATTCAGGTTCCCCAGCTGTGGCTCCTGTCTTAAGAGATGTAAAAATCTCTGCATGCACGATGTCTTCCATAGAATGCTCCATCATATGTGATTTGTCCTCAGAGATCATCTTATTGGCTTCAAAAGCAGAACTCTTGTCTTCACCACCGGAAAAATATTGGTTGATTTTAAAAGTGAGGGATGGTGTGCGAGCAGGAAAATTTAGAGGGCTGGAAGTATAGGAGCAATTCATACTCAGGTCTGAAGCATAATGTTCAGTATAAGGAGCTGGACTTGCATTTCCCTCATTTGTTGGGTCAAGCATTTGCCCAACCTTTTTTACTGTCTCTTCAACGGTTGGACTCTACAAAAGAAACAATTAGTTTATAACTTCTATTTAAATGCAGATTTTAGGAAAAAAACATCTACGTTACTTTAGGTACATTATGTGAAAATTTCTCATTTGCAATGTGCTGCATACTTTTCAAGTGCCTTGTGAGATTTTTCCCCCACTAGAAATGTTCAAATGTGTTGCAAGCTGTGCAGTATGCAAAGCTTTCTCCTTTTTGCTATGCTTCCCACATTTAAATTTGCCTATCCAAGCACTGTTGAAGTTGCAAGCATACTTCTTTTTTTGGAAGGTCCAATTTCCATTGAATTCATTTTGACATGGCACCAGAAATTTTAAAAAAAACCAGGAAGTAGTTGTATGAACATGCATCAATTTTTATATGTTTGGTGATTTGCGGTGCTGTACAACAGATGGAGAAGTGATATCAAGATTTTTAGCACAGCCCCTGAGGAATCCACTATAATTCAAGCTTCACCATTTTTATTTATGCCTCTACCTGGCCAGGGAATGAATATTCTAGTAGTTTCATCACAATCCTCCAGCTAGTTTGCGAGGAGCAGCAATAACAAACTTTTGCTAATGGACAGATGTATGATGGCTGATAGATCATCCCATATGTGCTTCCAGTCTGTTGCCAGTATAACTAAAAGCCTTTTTTCATCAAGCCACAGTGCCACTGACCTTGAACCCATAAATCAACAAGTTTCTTTCTCACCCAAAGAGTATGCAAGCCACATGCTTTACATAAAGGTACATGGTCAAGAACTGAAATTTATGTCCAAAGTGCTCTGACAATTTGAGAACCAGATCAAAAAGTTGTATGTCTGTTCAGGATGACTAAGGTTATTGTACAAAAAACATTTTTTATCTTTGGACACAATGGCCATGCCTTTTGACTTGCTGACCCCAAAATCAACAAATTTCATCCTTATACAAACTGCAAACCATCCCTAAAGTCTTGCCTAGGCATGTGAGGTGTTTCCTTGCTGTCACAGAGACCCTGAAAGTTGACCCTCTGTTTCTGGAATTGATAGGCTTCTTCCTTACTCCAAATGTAAGCTGCTAACCATGTTTGGTAATGGAAGATGGTTGAGAATTTCCTTCAACACATGGAACAGGGTGACTGGCTGGTTGGACATCATAACATGATAGCTCTACCTCAAAGCATTTCTATAAGAAAGGGAGAGACTGAAGTAGGACATGTTGTATGGTTTAACACCGTTTTCCAGCAGAAGATAGGCTATACATGGCAAGCAGTATAATCGGTGGAGGAAAAACCCAGAAAGAACCACCAACCCATGATAAACTACTGGCAAGCTTTCTCAAATACCCACACTGCATGAGCCTGTGACAGGAAACTTCACAGACAGTGGTAAGATGGCAGTGATCTGTAATGGTAAGCGATTTAGACCACACGTGGCCCCCTTAAGTGGGATATACAAAAAAGGTCAGCACCTGATCATACAATTTCTCAAATTTAGCATGCACCCAACTCAAAACTTTGACCTACCATAAACTGTTTGCAATTTCAATGCCAGTGACTTTTAGTGGTCATGGAAACTGAGTCAGCCGTCTAATGATATTTGAGGATAAAAGACTTCAGAGATGCATGCCTGATACACTGTCAATGCACTAAGATAAGACAGCAAGCTGGAGTATGGGTAATGGTGGAGAGACATTATACCTGTATATTTTCTCCAGTGATCCCTAAAACTTGTTCTTTAGTTTCCTGCTGCAGCATGGACATGGAACTCTGGCTTGCTGTGCTGACATGTAGTAAGACTGAGGCCTGGACATGGTCACTTGCCTGTGTTAATGCCATCATATTTTGGTGCAGAAGCAGTATGTTCTCTAATTTTATCAGGAATCACTTTTCACACTACTACCAATGGCACACGTCTGAAAGAGATGCATTCAAATTTCATGCATTAGAAAATCATTCAGAATAAAAAGACTGGCTAATAAGATTGAGAAAATACATTAGCCAAATGGCAAAAACTATGTGTATGTTTAAACAAATGGACTTAAACGATACAGATTTAAAATTAAATGCAATACTATTTAAATGCAACTTGTATCACACATTCAATGCATCAAAATTGATAGGCAAGGTGTCAATAAGGCAGAAAAACTAGACAGCAATAATTGCAGCAGATGCCTAATAAACACTGTCATACATTCAAACAAAAAACCCAGTAATTAAACCAATATACATTTCTAATATGAATTCATTCACATCTGACAACAAACAAACAAATCCATGTTGGAAATGCTCAAATTCCATGCTCACATATCACAAATTTGGTTATTAACCCCTTTCCAATAACATCAAATAATATTTAAACTCTAATTTAAAAATTATTCAAATTCAATGCAGCTGGTACTTCCTATCATGTCCATGTGTTCCTGTATATAAACAGTTAAGATTGAGGAATGTTTCTGCATATAGATACTTTGAAAGATGGCATCATTATGGAAGCTGCCTGCAACCAGTGTTCTCTCCTGTGCTTTTTACCAAAGTGGTTCTCCACAAACCAGCTTTGTATCAAATGCATCACTGAGGTGTGGTCTCTCTTACATAGAAATTACAGAAATGAAGTGATATCATACTCATCCTATCTACAACACACACATCTTGACAAGAGTACATGTGGAGCCAATGTCCACTGACAATGGGAACATATTCTGGTTGAGTGTACGGACTTTCATCCACTATTGGAAATTAGTTCAGACTTGTTTTGATGATTACCACAGGAAAATATCTTGGACCTTTTGCAGGAATATTGCACATATAACAAATTATATATATGAAGTTTATCATCTTTACATGAATTAGTAATTCATGTATTTTCATGTGCAAGATTTATTCCACTAAGGCATATTTGTGATGATTTTTTAAAAATTTAAATGGTTGATAACTTTACTTTTTAATGTCATCACTACTGCTTTGAGGTGCTATTAAACAATAACCCATGTTCAGACAATGTGGATATGTGAGAAAGTTGCCACTGGTCAATGATCTTAACCAGGACACCCAGTTATACTTGCCAGCAAATACAGCCCATTAACTAGGACACCCAGTTATACTTGCCAGCAAATACAGCCTATTAACCAAGACACTCAGTTATACTTGCCAGCAAATACAGCCATTTAAATAGGACACCCAGTTATACTTGTCAGCAAATACAGCCTATTAACCAAGACACCCAGTTATACTTGCCAGCAAATACAGCCCATTAACTAGGACACCCAGTTATACTTGCCAGCAAATACAGCCTATTAACCAAGACACTCAGTTATACTTGCCAGCAAATACAGCCCATTAACTAGGACACCCAGTTATACTTGCCAGCAAATAAAGCCTATCTTACACAAAGAAATGGAGAAAAACCCCAAACAAACATATATGCTTATATGCATACCTACACAACGTGGACCACTGGGTTTGTCTCCCCTTGAACAGCTCTTAGAAGACTCAGGCCACAGCAACAAAGTAATCCAGGCCATTTCCCCTCAAGCAGTCCAGGCCCAATTTATATAACCATCTTGATAAATACCTACTTCTTAAGTAGCTAGGTTAATGTAACCTGGATATCATTCAATTTATACGTGTTTGTCCTACATCAACAGAGGCAAGATTTAAGGCATTGGTGGGTGGAATTGTTCTGGGGTTTTACCTTGATTTCAGAATTTTAGCCAGGAAGGTATTGTCTGTGAGCAGTGCAGAGAATGACTCATCACATGCTACTTTATCCTCAGCCAATAATTATGGGATTGTTTGATAATAATAATTTGGTTAAAAAATTTTAGCATTGTTTTGACCTGTGCTTAGATAAGCTGTCAAAATAGTTGCCTCACAGGCTGAGAGAAACATTTTCAGATCCCAAAATGTGCATAAACTTTGTTTACAATATTTTTAATGTGCTATTTTACCTTTAAAAGAGAATAATATTACTAATGATAACTTCTGTGTGAATTTTTAAAAACAAACATCAACAGTAAACCACTGACACAGTCTGACAGTAAAAACTTAACAAGTGAAGTTGCTAAATAATAGTTTCAATTACAAGAACAAAAGAGAGCTTACATAGGATTTGATCCCAAAGAAATGAATACCTGGAACAATTCTAGAGAAACGTTTTACATTTTAAATTTCATGGCTGAAGCAATATGTATAATTATCAGATACATGATTATGATATAAATCATAATTTAAATTACTGCAATTTGTTCTTAGCCTAGCATGCATGATCTGTGACATTCTATCACCAGCAAAGTACAGAGTAGTTTCTTTATACCAATCAAGTGGGTTTTAAAATTAGGTATTGAAGGGTTGTTTCTCCCTTCAATTGGTAACACACTCCATATTCAAATTGTAGAAAGTAGAAATGAATTGAACAAGGTCATTCTGCACATTGGGAGTTGAAGATTGCTTGAAGATCAAATGGAGTAGGTCTCCTGCTCTGTAAATAACAGTAGAATCAAGTCTTGCAGATACATGGGAGCTATTCTAGGGTAAATTTTAAATAACTGTAGCAGTTTATATTTGTAGTGGCAAGAGTTTATATTTGTAGTGGCAAGAGTTTAGGCTTTCCCAACTAGTTTCATGATGCACGTTTTGGTTGCACTTATTACTATTTGCCTTAACATTGTTTTATTTCTAGGAAACCTTTTATCATGCACTGCACAATTGTTCCAAATATGGTCAGTATAGTCAAAAATTGGAATAATATAAGATTTGTACATTTTGTCCATGGATAATCGAGCTATAGTTTGAATCTGAGACTTTTTAAGCAGTTTAATTTCTCCCATGTTTTATTGCAAATGTATTTAATGTGTATGCCATCAATGCATAATATAATGCCCTGATGTTTTTATTTAGTAAACCAGGTTCATTTTGGCCATGCATAATACAGGATAATGATTTCTGGTTCCATTTTCATATTATTAGCATAGATTCTGTCAGGATGAAATGTAACTAACAAACAACTGGACCATTCATGTACCTTTTGAATATCAGGGTGTAAGATTTGCCAACTGTGACTTGGTTATCAAATATTATATAAAATGCTGCATCATCAGCCATTATTAGTCTGATAATTCTGTATTTTCAACAATAACACTGATGAAAATTACAAATAATAGTGGTTCAAAAATAGATTCCTAGGGGAGTCAACTCTGGCAATAATATGTGTCAAACTACCAGGGATTTAGAATTCAAGTAGCTTGTTTTCTGGATAGTAAATAACTTTCAAACCATCATAATCGATTTCCATAAAAACCAATGCTTTTTAATTCTGAGATCAAGCATTTGTGGCACTTTCAAAAGTGTTGCTAATATCCAAGAAAACAATTGTAACCCCCTTTCCTTGGTCTAGGGCATAAACTATGGTAAATGTGTTGTTTTTTAATAGCCATGTGAGAAACCTGATTGATTTGGTGAAATTATATTGTTTTGAATAATACAACTGTTGAAGTGTTTATATACACAATTCTTAAAAGCTTTAAGGTACATGGTAAAAATATATTCTTAGTATTAATTTGAAGGTAATTGTTTATACTTTATAACTGAAGCATTATGGTATGGTTTTCTGTCTGTATCATGGCAATAGTACACAATGAGTAATGAGGTAATGATGAATATGTTAGTGAAAGGTGTCCCAATGCACAGTGCTTATGTAGAATCCCACCGCTAACAAAAAAAGCTAAATAACCAATGACAAGAACTTTACAGTGAATTCACTTTTGAACATACAATATACAGTAACATTAATTCTGACCGGAGTCCATACAGACAGACTGATCCAAGATTTTCATGATCCAAATTTATATAACTGGTCTAATCAGATACACAGTCTCTATCAAGCTCCAAGTTCTACTAATCAGCTGCAAGACCACACTGATTCTTGCCGTACAGCTCTCCTGATGATGTAATCTTATGTGCTAAATCTAACCAAAATAACGTCTCCCGAGTATTTGCAACATTATTCAATTTGAGGCAATAAAACATCATGAATTAGTGACAAATTCACTTAGAACTTAACAGGATCTAAACTGTCTTTTAGCTTAAGTACAGCACCCTCAAGAACAACTAAACGGAGCTGGTAACATTCGTGATACCTACAGATTGATATTTCCAAGTTAATATTTCCATTTTGATTGTAATAATTTGTGTCTTGCACTACTCACAAATTGATTTAATAAACCATCTGATAGTGCATTTTTAAATCAAGAAGACCGCTTCTCTTACTCAGGTCTCCAGTTTCTCACATTCGTAGTTTTGGCGCCGATTTTGTTTTTCAATTCCATCAACCGTAGTCGAGATTAAGCCATTATGAAATTTTGATTGTTCTTTGTCATTTCCCAGTCTTGAATCTTAGTTTTGTTTTCACGTATGCTCTTACGATCGTCAAATTTTTCCCGTTTGTTAGTAATGGCGTCATTTTCATCTGAAGCCAGTTCCCGAAAAATTAAAAGACATTGCTTATTAAAGTACTAGCTTACCCTCCTGTTTTTATGTACCACTAGGCCTAACGATTACAAAACTCGATGGTCATCAAGGATACAAATGTTCAAAACCCACAAAACTAAGTCATTTTATTCATCGATTTATCATTTCTAACCTGATTTTCACCTGGGAATCCAAAGCGTTTTTGTTTTTTTTCTTTTTCTCCCGTGCGTTTGAACCAAGCGAATGTTTCTTTGTTAACACGGCGCCATCTTGGAGTGGACGCGTCTACTTTTTCTTCTTCAGATAACAGAAGTGTAGTTACCTTCTTTGATAACTACTGAATAAGTCTCCTTCAGTTTACTTAACTGAGTTACATTACTTCGGAAACAGAAATATTGGACGTAAATTGGCAATGAACTGTTTTAGACAACGGAAACGGGCAGCGAGCAGTCTGTCTGGTTGTTAACGCAAACGATTCCAAGGAAAACTTGTTTGATTTAAAAGGCGACCAGGATGTTATTGCTGAGTACACGTGGCGACAATTACAAAATGATGAATGAAATCACTAGATTTTGTTTATTTTTTCATTATATAGTGTTTTTTAAAAATAAAATTGGTCGTAGGGTCAGATGCAAACAAACGAGAGAACGGCCAGTAAAAATACTTTTCTTAACTTTTATTAAGTATATACTGGTAGTTTAGTTCTATAATCTAAAAAACACGTCCAAAAAAAATTATTATTATCACTGGCTGGAAAGTATTGTCCAAAATGAAAAGTTATAAAGCTTTAAATACTTGTATGATTTGTTTTAGCTATGCTAAAGGTATTCTAAAAAAAACTAATTTCTATGAATAATAATGTATATTTTAATTTAATTGTCATATTTTTACATATCTATTGCTATTAGACAATAACCATTAAAAGGATGGATTCAAAATTTCAAAAATTTGGCTATTTGTGGATTTCTCTTCAGAAGGGGAGAATTCATGCATATCCAAAATTAAAAGTACTTTAATAACTTTAACCAAATAAATGCTGTGATATTCATAAATATGTGTAAGATAATAACAAAGGACCTCCAAGCATTTAACCCTCTTGTATTCTGATAGAGGTCCTGGGTAAATCATCATGCCTGTACATTAAAATTCATTTCAGTTGTATTTACTAATAATAATTAAAAGCACAACCCAAGAATATAATTGTGTACTAGTTAATTATGATTACAGTTTAATCCTCCAAATCTTGTTGAAAATAAACAATGTACATGAAGATAGTTAACAATATTTGAGCTTTTGGTTGAATCATATGACACAGAAAAATGTCAATTTATGGAAAATCTTCATCTAATTTAGTAGACTGCATAAACAAGTAATATCTAAAAACAATCAAACCAAAAATATAGTCTTAAAGTTGATTATGCTTAATGATAAATGTCCACCTTTTTACCACAAGAAAGTATATATACTTAAATTTATGTATCTATGCAATAAAGGCTGTGATGATTATATGACAAAATGAGGTGACATTGTACTTATCTTAAAAGCATAAGAGTGCATATGCTGCAAGTTTTAGCTAAGAGTGAAGCATTCTTCTTGAGTGTATTGAATTCCATCCTCTTTCAAAAGATTTAAGAACATTATGATGATGTACAACATGAAAAAAAAATGATTAACTTTATGAGGGAATACAGTACGTTTAACAAATTGTATTTTAATGATGTAATTTTGTTACTGTTATGTTTTATCTTTCATGGCACATTTTATGACAGGAGTGCAGGTCAGGCAAGAGTCAACTGATAGTGAACCATATACTGCCATCCTCTAAAAATAAGATCTATTTCAACTAATGATGTACAACATCATTATTCAATATTCAACTTTTAGAAGGAATATGGTATACTTACCAAATTGTATTTTGATAATTTTACTTTGTTACCATTATACTTTATCTTTCATGTTGTTATTCATGTTTATGTTCATTTGGAAGGGTTATTCCTCCTGAATTATATTGTAGCTGAAATTATTTTTACATTTATTGAAATTTACTTTTAGTTGCCATCATGGAGGCACAATTATGTTCATAGGTCACACACACACGCACAGAGGTACTAGACTATGAGCTTGATAGGGCCTTGATTCTCAGCTTTTTTGAGTCCATGTCCCACAAGCAGTCCAGTCCAAAAGATATTGCTATTGTGATAAATATTTACTGTTTAGGTAGCAGGTTTAATGTAATCTAGACATTTCAATTTGTACATGTTAATCAGATAAAAAGAAAACCTCAGAAACAAGACAAGGTGGTGGAGAGGGTTAGAATTCTTCTTGAATCTGGAGCAGGTACATGTCTTCAGTGAGATATGCAGAGAAAGATTCATCACCAATAAAAAAAATTACTTTATGCTAAGCCATGATTTTCAGGATTTTCCATGAAAATTATAATAAATCACCAGAGTGGAACATAAGAAATGTGTCTCCACTTTCATTGATAGACACTAATTATGGTATGATCATGAATGTTTAGCAATTTTTTTATACTTACTTGGTCTGGAGGTAAACATGGTTGCCTCACATGCAGGAAAAACAAATTCAAATTACAAAAAATATGCCCAAAATTTTGTCTTCAATTTTTGTAAGGTGTTATTTCACCTTTCAAACACATAAATGCAAACTTCAGTGACCAGAAGTGCATGACAAATTAAATACTGAATTTAATGCAAAAAGGTAACATTGCAGTCAATATAAAATGTACATAAACATAGATGGCAAAGTGAAGGCCAATGATAATGGTCAATACTGTTGTGGAGACAGTTTGTGGTATTTCTTCTGGGTGAGGTGTGAGGAAGGCAATGCCCATCAAGATGCTCTGTCCTCTAGGGCACATATGTCTCACTTTTCCTAAACTGGTCCTGTAAAAATAGTGGAACTCATGGTACCTTACCCTTCATCCAGATATCAATTAGGCCCGGTACTTCCAAGTCATATAAGCACCATTCTTGCTCAGAAATGGCTACATGTTACTGCACCAGAGATTTAGTCAAAAGCACATGTCAACAGCATCATCTGCTCAGGTCATGCAGTGATAAAAGGACCATCAATGTAACTATCTTCATGGTTAGGTAAGCATTTTATTGTAAGTACATATTCCAAATAATAAGTGTTCAAAGTATCTGTAATGAGATTTTTAATATTCTATGAAATTTTCATTCTGGCCAGACTACATATTGGAAAAAATATTTTTATTTAAAACTATGTAAAAACAACCATCACTTGAGTAGAAGAGATAAGACAGTCAAGATGGCCACTATTTTCTAACACCAATTTTATTTAGTACCAACAAAATATAAGATTCTTAGTGAAATGCCCATGTCTACAGGACCATCTGTAAATTAAAAGTCACTGAGATTTTCAATATGGCTATGGTGGCCATAAAATTGATTGGATTAACACCCTTCTCACTTATAACCAGATACACACACATTTTATAGGAAAACTTTCTCTGGATAATGAAAACCCCAAGACCATTCAGGTAGGAGTACTTATAATAATATTTTCAAGATGGCAACTATGATGGCCATATTATACATGCAACAATTACCATTTATATATAGAACATGTAATATTTAATTGCAATTCTTCAAATAGTTGCAGGGTAGTGTTACCAATTTTGTGTTAACATAAAGACAAAAGACATCAGGTTATAGTGTAAGCTCTAATGATCTATTGCCAACAGAACTGGAAGCAGCATTATCCCCCCCCCACCTCCCAATCTCTCTTGTCCCAGGTGAATTGGCTCAAAAAATAACCTAGGAACTTTTCAGTCATACCATAGGAAAATATATATACTAAAGGAAATTTAATCTGTGCAGTCAGCATTGATCCCTGTGATTTTTCATACTGGCATTAACTTCAAGCAATAACATGAAAGCAACTAAGTGCCCCAACAGAAGAAAACTATACTGGTGCAGTGGTTAAGGCACACATATAAATCTTAACTTCAGATTTAGAAAATCAATCAGTATTAAAAAAAATGCCTAAAAATCTGAGAAAATAAATTTGCACAATGGGAAAAACTAAATTAAATGTATGTGGAAAAGGTATCAACGTAATGACATGTATTTTAGAATAACATGATTTATATTCACGTGGACAACAAGTTCAGTACTGAGAAACAAATATAGAGAATACACAATAAAATTAAATCTGACCAGATATCAATTTTCTTTTAAATTTTAAATTAGAGTCCCATGCCCCCAATGGGCATGTCCAGATAACTCGTTCAAGATCTTGATGATCCAGACTTACATAACTGGTTTGATCAAAAACATGGCCTTTATATCAAGCTCACAAGCTCTGCTAATCAGCTGTAAGATTACACTGATTCTTACTACACCCCTGTCCTGATGATGTAATCTTACATGTTAAATCCATTCAAACTGATCAAAATATGGCCCCTGAAGCCTTTGCAAGCTTAGGCAATATGATGCAATATAATATTATGAACATGGGGAAATATTCACTCTTGACTGAACAGGAATGAATAATCTATGGGTTTGTTTTATAGATAGTTCCAGAATGAAACAAATTCATTGAAGCTCAAGATATTTATACTAAAATTACAGTCATAACAAGAACGTAATTCAAGCTTGCTGTTAGTATCAATATTTGTGATTTGTAAACTGACTTCTTTTCAGTGTGCCTGGTTAAAAATAGAAAATTTAGGTGATCAAATATAGGAGAAACTGCCAAGTTGCCCACCATTCAGGAAAAACGGGCAAAATATCCTTTGCTAGTGACGTCATCCAGAAGCACGGTAACCCTCAGAAACAAACTAAATGCAGCTGGTTAGTTTTGACGCCTACAGACTGATATCTAAAAGTTAATATATTCATTTTTACTGCAAGGATTTTGCTTTACAGCCTTAAGCTGCTAACAAATTGATTAATAAACCACCTGATACTTCACTTTTAAATCAAGACCGCTTCTCTCACTCAGATCTCCAGGTTCTCACGTTTGTTAATTCTACCACATTTTTTTTTAAAATCCACGTCATTAACCGAAGTAGAGATGGAGTCATTATGAATTTTTTTTTCTTTTGTCGTTTCCAAATTGTGAATTTTCTTTGTTGTTTTCATGAGTGCTCGTACATTTATGTAATTTTTCCCCTTTTTCAAAATTTATTGTCATTTTCGTCTCAATTTCCTGAAAAATTAAAACACATTGCCACAAATGGTATTTGCTTACCCTCCCGTAGTCCCCTACTGACCCTCCCGTTTTTTATGTATTCTTCACAAATTATCAAATTTGATAGCCAACTAAGATATAAATGTTAGGAAGGCATAATACTAAAGCATTGAATTCAACAACTCACCACTTCGAACCTGACTCGTCACCTGGGTTTCAACAACGTAACTTTCTTCTGTGTGTTTCAACCAAACAGTTTCTTTGTTAACACGGCGCACTATTAGCGTGGATGCGTCAATTTTTTTCTTCTTCCGGTAACACAAGTGGCGTCGCAGCCATCTTTGATAAGCACTGAATAATTCATTCGTGTTACGTAACTGTGAGTTACATAATTAGTGCACGTGTATGTCTAGTTATAGTTTTTTTTTTTTTTTTAAATTTGTGTTTATTTCTGAAACAAAAATACTGGATGTAAATCGGCTTGTTTTGCTTTTATCATTAGGAAAATCCGTATCTGGTCATTCCATGCCCAAGTCGTTTTGTACCCAAATGAGTCATTTCGTACCTAAAGTACTAATATAAACACTAATATCATATAAAAAGATAATTCAAACTGTTTAAAGCTGTTCAATATTGCTTATCCGTATACTTTACAAATTCGACACCTTTAAAACCAGGTGACACAAAATAACACCTTCATTCAGCCCAGTTATTCTAATGTCGCAGATTTTCTAGTTGCTTCGAAAGGATATACAGGTTTAATTTTTTTCAGTCATGTTAGCCATTACTAAATAATACCAAGAAATATGAAAATATTTGTTAATTTGAACGACAGAAAAAGAATGGACTTATTCAGTTATTTAAAGCTGCCGAACGTTTTCATTTTAACTGGCATTGTGAATTTTGGTTAAGTCCAGACTTTTTAGTTGTTTTTGTTCAAGGGATTAACGCCACTTTTCAGCACACGATAGGCTATACATGGCGGCCAGTATTAATGGTGGAGGAAGAAACCGGGAAATCTGCGGAAAGAACCACCGACCCACAAGACTTTTTAGTACATATATGCTATTATACAATGAAAAACAGTACAATTACGGTAACTGTGTTTAGTAAAATTTTTGCCCGGATAAGCTTTGCTCATGCAATTTGTATGGTAGGAAAAAGATTAGGCCAAGATATGGACCGGTAAATAGGACATTGATGTGTATTTAACCTTGTAAATTAATGGTTATGAAACAACCAGCACCTCGGGTACGAAACAACCGATTTCCACTGGTTACGAAACGTCATGGGTAAGGAATGACCATGAGCCGGAAAATGTAATGTTCTAGACAAAGGAAAAAGACAGTGAGCAATCTTTCTGGTTGTTGATTCAAACGATTCCAACGAAAGATGTTTTTTGATTGAAACATCAACAGGATTCTAATCTTAGGCGACAATCACGGCAATAATTATAGACTGATGAATGAAATCACTAAGTTTTGCTAATTTTTTTATTATACAGTGTTGAATTTTTTAAAAATATCAGTAGGACGGTCAGATGCAAACTAACGTGAGAATAGCGTCAAAATACTTTTCTGAACTATTATTAAAGTATCTACAGACAGTGAGTGGTATTGTCTAAAACATATCTTAAAGGAATTATTATTATTATTACTTGCTGGAAAGTACTGCCCAAAATGAAAAGCGAGAAAGCTTTGATTACTTGTATAATCTGTTTTAGCTAACCTGGAGTTATTTTAAAAAACAAAACATTTCCAACGCAAAATATATGCATTTTTAACGCACTGTTGTCACATTTGTCATATTTATTGTTCTCAAACAATAACCATTAAGATATTACACCAGAATAAAATCAAAGGCTGGACACGAAATTCAGAGATTTTACTATCTGCAGTTTTCTTCTCAAGAAAGGTGAGAATTCATACATGCTAAAAATTAAAAGGATCTTACTGCCTTCAACGCCATGATTATCATACATACGTATAAGCAGTACCGAAGTTAAGCATAAGCTAAACAAGGTACAGCTTAGGGCCCCCAAGTCTTAACTCAGTCTGTCTGAAGGGCCCCCTCAAATTTATTTTATACCAAATATAGCCTCTATAGCTTCCCATAGTTTAGGGCCTCGCTTGGTATAAATCGGGCACTGTATACAAGATAATAAAAAAGAGCTGAAAACATTTAACCCTCTTGTATTCTGACTGAGATCCTGGGTAAATCGTCCCTGCCAGTACATTAGAATTCACCTCAGTTTTATTTACCAATAATAAATAAAAGCATATTTCAGCAGAATCCAAGAATATAAATGCGTACTAGTCTTTTAATTACAATTTCATTTTCATCCTGTACTTGAAAACAAAAGGTATATTAATAGCTGAAAAAGCATCTACTAACAAAGCCTTCAGCTAGCAAAGATGTAAATATGCATTTGAAACTCATTTCCCACTCAGAACACTGATTGATATAAGTGACTGGACTGAATCACTCAAATATTAGCCAACTAATCAGGGAAGCATGGAACATTCCAGTTACTGTTCTGCTGTTGAAGGCTCAATTAGAATGAACTAGAGCCCTGAGGAAGTAGTAGTAGTAGGTTTTAACGCCATTTTTCAACACAAGATAGGCTATACATGGCGGCCAGTAGTAATGGTGGAGGAAGAACCCTGGAAAACACAGGGAAGAACCACCGACCCACGATAAGCTACTGGCAGGCTTTCTCACTTACCCACGTGAGCCTGGACTCGAACTCACGCAGACAGAGGTGAGATGGCAGTGATTCGTAACGGTCAGCGCTTTAGACCACTAGGCAACTCGGGGCTCCCGAGCCCTGAGGAGGTGGCACTGATACCCTCCCTGGGGAATATTTCACAGCCTGCCAATTCTTTCCAGGTACTTTTTCAACTCTCTTTATTTTAAGATGATCAGTGATGTACTGCTTGCACCTTTTTAAAGTTAAAAGATAAATGTCAAAAAGTTTTTTCCTACTTAAAAAATACCCCATATTCACAGTTTAAGTGTTTAATAAAATCACACACATTCTGATCTTTATTTTTAGTGCATTCTTCATCAGGAGAAATTTGCTTACTTAGTTATTTATCAGTTATTTCAAGATTTGTGCCATTTCACAACTTTAAAATTTCAGCACTTTAGCTTGATTTTAGCTGCTCTTTCTGTATCAATAATCAAACTCCATTTTTCTTAAAAAATACAAATGATTGCAAAAGTCATCCTGGCACAAAGAAACTTACAGAAAAGGAATGCTTATCCACAAACTGGTAACCTGTAGCAGGTCAGGTAATCTCATGCAGCTTTGATTTCGTTGCTTTTGAGAAGCTAATTCCTCCACATTGATGACAATAAACAATGTACTCAAACACAGTATTTGATGCACACAATGAGTCTTTGATTGAATCTTATGATACAGAAAAATGCCAATTAAAATAAATTCTTCAACTAATTTAAGTAGATTGTGCAAATAATATACAATGCATTGAAACAAAAATCTAGTATTTCACAAACAAGATCATGCTTAATGAAACATGCTACCTTTTTGCCACCAGAAAGCATATATATATACATACATACATACATACATACATACATACATACATACATACATACATACATACATACATACATGTATGTTTCTATGGAATGAAGGCTGTGATGATTACTTGTCAATGGTAAGAGTAATGTTAAGGCATCAAGCCATGTATTTTTCAAATAATCCATTGTGTTATGTGAATATTTCCAGATTTGGAAGTGAAAATACAATGTTCAAGCTTCACCATTCTATTTCTCACATGAAACACATGCTAAAATTAAAATGCATATAGATACACAAGGTTTGAGGGATTTTCTTTCGATAAATACACAAAATTTCATGCAAGAAGCATACAAACAAGAACAAATAATGGTAAAAATATATACCTTTTGTGAAAACTTGGTCGAATGTCATGTTCAAAAAGCTGTTTAAAATGATTTTCCCCTTGTCATTTTATACACTGTGCATCAACATAAAGACCACAAAAAAACATTTGCTGAACATCTTTAGGTGCTAACATTAACATTCAATAGTAAATTCTGGGAAATTATCACATTAGGGGAGGATTAACTATTTATTAATAAGCTTCACTGGCTGCATTCCTAGACCTAGGTATTACACCTGAAGGTGGGCATGGCTAAATATTTTTTAAAAACAAAGACAGCATCACAGTGGAAATAAGACTGAAAAATCTATTTTTAAAAAAAATAGTGTTATGAGATTTTTATGAGACTGAAAGCCTTGCAAAATTTACATTTGAAAACTGTTCATATAACTGATCTTACATAAAGACAATTTGCTCACATCTGAATATAATATTCTGTACTGTTGGCTGCCTAATCACATGGGTGTTAGAAGTAATGAAAGGGCAGATAAAGCAGCAACAAGCTGCCATGGTGTCCTGCATATTTAAATGGAAGAATACTATACTGACTTGAATTATTGATATCTATGTACTTGTAAAACTAAGTAATGAAAACAACATGCTTTGTAATATCAAATACATCAATGGAGTGTGCTATCCCTTGCATAAAACAAATTACATGCATGCATACATACATACATACATACATACATACATACATACATACATACATACATACATACATACATGACCTGGAATATGTGGTTGATAAAGCCTTTAATATCAACTCTTCAATGACTTGGGTCATGACAACCCAGTAGTACAGACCATGTCACTCAAGCAGTCCAGGCCCAAGGATATTCCTGTCTCTATAAATATATATTGCTCAACATGCAGCCATGCATATTTGTCTTTGTCTACATATCATTTCAATCAATAAATGATTGTCATATCTAAACAGAAGCAAGGTTTCAGACAATAGTAAGATAAACATTTTACTTTAAGCTAAACCATGCTTGACAGGGTTTTCCAAGACTAAAATGACTGGAGAGGAACATCAGAATTTTCAGTCACATTAACAGACATTGATATTTGTAGAGCATGAAACTTTACAAACTTTGTCATGCTTGTTTGGTAAGCATGGTTGCTTCACATGCAGGACAACTAAGTTCAAATCCCATAATGTACATATGCTATTTCTTTTGTCCTGTGCTATTTTACTGTAAGGAGAATTATGTTACTCTTGTACTCAACCAAGATAAATCAACAATGTTGCTTAAAAAAATATATTCAAAATCAATCATTAAAGGTGTGAAACTGAGGCCATAGTGACATGTGATGTGATTTTGATTTTTAACTTAGCTTTAAAAAAATTTCAGTGATATGGCTACAAATTCAGCAGTGTGACAGTTTTTAGTGATATCAAGCACTGGGGCATCATGCCGCAGACATGTAATGATATGCCACCCAGTCACCATAGTGACCTATTATAAGTAAGATTATGAATTGTGCAACTACATAACAAGTTGCACATTAATGTATCTAAATATGACTGATAAAATAACCTAAATGCAAAACAAAGTGATTGAAGCTGATACATGTGGTCACTATGACATGTTTTGTGTGGTGAAACTCCACTCACCACAATGTATCAATGTAGCATGCTTCAAAAGTCTTGGAGGCAAACAAAACCCAAGAAACTCCTCTGAACACAAAACTTAACTATAGACTTTAGAATAAGAAATTTAGATCAGTAACTCCATTCTTCTGTTTAATACAAGCTGCATGGTTCTGTGACTTATAACCCTGTTCAACAGAGTTTCAGGATAAGCAATCTCCTCTCACTGGACTCAAAAGTCCTATATACATTTAGTGTCCATCACTTTCAAAAGAATATAAAGTAAAATAAAGTATATAATTGATATTTGATTTCATATCAGGAATGAATTCTTAGTCATTTATTATATCTATAATATCGCATCAAAAAAAAGAAACATTTTCTGGGAACATGTAAATTTAAGAATATTACACCTCCAACACTAGAACCCTAAATTAAATAAGAAATAAAATAATAAACAATAGTTCCAATCCAAAGAATGATCATTTAGAATTCCCTGTAGTTTTCCCAGCAACCAAAGAAACTTGCACAAGTAAACACCTATCATTACACTATACCATACAGATTGCATACAAATTATAAAAAATAAATAATAAGTAGTATTAAATGTCTCAAGAACTTGTCCTTAGAAAGAAAAGTGAGACACAATGAGGGCTCTACAGAAAAGATTAATTGCTCTTGGTACCTGGTACTCCAACAGATTTTGATTGCAGATGCAAACATTCACCAAGATGAATTCACAAAAGCTTTAGGTACTGATACTCCAATATCACCAGTTAACTCCCCTACGGTTTCTCTTTCATTGAAATCGCAACATCAGTGTAATTTTTATCACTAGTTAACTCTCCTACTGTTTTTCTTTCCTTGGAATCAAAACAGTGCAATGTTTATCACCAGTTAACTTCCCTACTGTTTCTCTTTTGCTGACATCAAAACTGTGCAATTTTTATCACCAGTTAACTTCCCTACTGTTTCTCTTTTGCTGACATCAAAACTGTGCAATTTTTATCAAAAGTTTCCTAAAATAATGAAAACAGATTTGGCAACTTAAGAGCCAAGGTACTTTCCAATAGAAGCTCTTTTCTTTGAAGACATGTCAGAGTAACCTTCAGAGGGAGAGTATTGTTTTACAATATTTCTAGTAACAAGGATTAGATGCTGACTAGTCATAATGGCATCATGTCTCTTAAGTCTAGCTGTTAGCTATTCTACATTTTGGCCAGACTTTGAAGTCAGTCTAAAATTAATGGATGACAAAGTGCATGCCAATTGTAAGTACAATACTGCAGTGGAAGGGAACAACATAATATAGTTTCTGTAATTTTTTCTGGATGGAGTACAACAAAGGGTGATGCTTCCTACAGCACAAATTTGGAATGGCCTGCCAAAGTAATTGCTATTCTGAACCTCTGCCTGACAGCACAAATTTGTGATGGCCGGTCATGGTAATTGCTATTCTGAACCTCTGCATGTGGCAGGATCAACAAAAAGTCACATCTCTGTCTCACTTTTCCCAAAATGGCTCCATAAAAAGAAAGTTCATGCAATCTTTCATTAATCCATGTATCAATTAGGCCTGGTTTCATATAAGACCCATTTTCATTCACCGGCCAGCCGTTACTGATTGAGTAACCATTTTAGTGGAAAGCTCATGAGGATCAGTGATTAAAAAGATTTTCAAGATGGCATTATTCAGCACCAACTAAATGTAAGTTTCTCTGTCAAATGTCCATGTTTATAAGAGCATCTGTTCATCAGTAGTAAAACATATTTTCAATGTCTGCCATGGTGGTCATAATGTAGGTCTGATTAACACCATTTTCACTTAAAACTAAAAACAAAACTTAGTAGTTAAAACCAAATGCTGCTACAACATTCTGAGAAGTTCCAAAACCAAAACTTACACCAAGATGACCATGAATCTAAATGATTTGCATTTAGGACCAACATGACATTAAATGTATAATTATTATTTTAGTGAAAACATGTTGATACATCCATCCATCCATTCAGGTATAGCCTTAACAAGATGGTGCTCAGGTTGGGTGCCACATTTTTATTTAGTACCAAACAGACATAAGAATTCTCAGTGAAAGCCATGTGCCAAGATGACCATCTATGTATCTATAACAATATTCTAAACATGGCTAGTGTGATAGCCATCTGACTAAATGCTGTTTTCATATAGGACAAACTAGACCTTGGAATCAATATCATTATGTGTAATGTTTCATGGCAATTCTTCAAATAGTTGCAAGTAGGGTTACCCCAAAAAACTGGTTATAGTGCAAGCTCTACTTATCTATGGCCAATAAAACTAAAAACCAGCATTATCCACTGGATCTCTCCCTGCTCCTGGAAACTAGCCCTGGAATAATAACCTACTCACAATCAGACCCATTAATGTATCTTTATTTACTTCTCATTTCTTGGAAAGTCAATCTGTGGAATCAGCATTGATCCTTGGGATTGCCATAAGAACCCATGCTTTCATGTAATAACATGGAAACAGCAAAGACCCAAATGAAAGAGAACTGGAGGCTGGTTGCAATAATTAAGGACTTAAACTCATTTGCAAGAAGGATACATGTTTGGTTACCACACCTTTTCAGCTTTTGAATATCTTAAGGAACTTAATGACACTAACTTACACCTTAGGTCTAATTGATACATTTCAGAAATATAATCCTTCCAGAGCAACTACAAATTCTGGGATCTTTTAATAATATGTTCAATGCAGATAAAAGAGTTTTGCTTGATTAAGTTTTCAATGTTTTGTAGCATGTTTTTAAAGGTATTGAATGTGGTATACCATAGGGATCACTCTAGTACCATGTATGGCACCTGGAGTTGTGAAAACAGCGGCTAATTGTTCTTTTCAAAAATCGATTTAGAGGGATAACCTTTTCAATTATTTAATTGCCAATACACTGTATACACAAACAATAGAACAATTTTTTATGTCGAGCCATAGAAGAATTAACAGCTAATTACATTGGCTTCCTTCCTGTTTACATAAGTCTAAGCCTTGGCTACCGCCCATGTCGTCCCACCTGAATAAATATTAGTAGTTGTGTCACGGGGTAAATGAGGTGCGTTAGGGGGTTGATTTACAACAAATTATCCCTCGGGCAAATTTACCAAAAGACAGGGCATCAAGCTGATTTACAATATTGTTGATTATTCGATTTACCCCAAAATTACCCATCAGACCGGTTTACCGCCAGTCCATCGTCTAATTTAGGCTCATTTAAAACCAGAATACATAACAAGCTCTTTTACCAAAACATTTCACATCAAGCAGTTTTACCAGAACATTACAAATTTGGCTCAGTTATCACAACAGTTCCTAGCAACAGAGCTGTAAAAAAAAAAAAATCCCAAAGGAAAGGGGACAATGTGTCCCCAACCTTCCAAAACGGAGGGGGGGAGACACAAAACTAGAGAGGAACAAATGAAAAATTAAAATATATAATACACTAGTGTTAATAAATAGAATGACAAATGTCAAAGAATTTTTTTATATAAAAGAACAACTATTTTTTTTAAATAGCACATATTTAATAAATGCATTCACTTTATGGAACAAGATGCTGTTGTTGTTGGGTTTAACGCCATTTTTCAGCACACGAAAGGCTATTATTCATGGCGGCCAGTATTAATGGTGGAGGAAGAAACCTGGAAATCACCAGAAAGAACCACCGACCCACGAGAAGCTACTGGCAAGCTTTCTCACATGTCAACATTCGCTGAATCCTAGACTCGAACCCATGCAGTGAGATGGTAGTGATCCATAACGGACAGCGCTTTAGACCACTCAGGGGAACAAGATGCCAACTTTCTCATTAAGAATTTAGTTCATTCCACTGTCACAAATTTCACGTTAAAATTTTTTTTTTTTAAAGTCTAGTTCCAAGTGTCCCATTTTGTATTAATTATCAAACCATTCGTCTTTCTTACAAATACACAAATTATTGCAAAAGTCGAGTCCAGACTCGGCTAACATGGGTAAGTGAGAAAGCCTGCCAGTAGCTAGCTTCTCGTTGGTCAGTGATTCTTTCCGGAGTTTTCCAGGGTTCTTCCTCCACCGTTGATACTGGCCGCCATGTATAGCCTATCTTGTGCTGAAAAAATGGCGTTAAACCCTACAACAACAACAACAAAGCAAAAGTCATCCTGGCACAAATAAGCTTACAGAAGATGGATACTTTACCACAAAATGGTAACCTGTAGTACACCAGAAGCTATCCAGCAGCTTGCTTCTTTGCTAAGGAGTTCATTTGTACAAGGTGATAACAATAAACAATGTATTGGAACATACATCAACAGTGTCTGAGATACTGAATGAGCATTTAGTTGAATCTTATAATGCAAAAAAAATAATTCTTAAAAAAATTTGGTAGACTGCAAAAAAAAAGAAAACCCCACTGTGTAAAACACTGAAACAAAAGTCTCCACTTGTAAAAGAACTAGATCATGCTTACTGAGAAATGTTCACTTTTTGCTGCCCCAATATAGTATGATATACTTACATGTAGGCTTGCTTACGTTCAATGACGACTTCGATGCTTACAATGATTCAGGCAATGGCCAAGTTCTTAAATATTACGTTTTTATCTTGCAATTCCAATCCATTTACATGCTTTTAACATTAACATGCTTATATTGGGTCAATCTGAAACAAGCTGTGCCATGTGATTCAAATCCATTTACATGCTTTTAAAATTATATTGGGTTAATCTAAAACATGATGTGCCATGCAATTTCAATCCATTTACATGCTTTTAACATCAGCATGTCTTTATTGTGTTAATCTGAAACAAGCTGTGCCATGCAATTCCAATCCATTTACATGCTTTTAACAGTAAAATGTCTATATTGGGTTAATCTGAAACAAGCTGTGCCATGCAATTCCAATCTATTTACTGATCACTGCCATCTCTACTCTGTTTGTGTGGGTTCGAGTCTAGGCTTCGGCGAATGTGGATATGCGAGAAAGCTTCTCATGGGTCGGTGGTTCAATCCGGTGATTTCCCAGTTTCTTCCTCCACCATTAATACTGGCCGCCATGTATAGCCTATAGTGTGCTGAAAAATGGCATTAAGCCCCACAACAACAACAACCAATCCATTTACATGCTTTAAACATTAGCATGTCTATATTGGGTTAATCTGAAATAAGCTGTGCCATACAATTCCAATCCATTCTCATGCTTTTAACATTAACATGTCTATATTGGGTTAATCTAAAACAAGCTGTGCCATGCAATTCCAATCCATTTACATGCTTTTAAAATTATATTGGGTTAATCTAAAACATGCTGTGCCATGCAATTTCAATCCATTTACATGCTTTTAACATCAGCATGTCTTTATTGGGTTAATCTAAAACCAGCTTTGCCATGCAATTCCAATCCATTTTCATGTTTTTAACATCAGCATGTCTTTATTGGGTTAATCTGAAACCAGCTTTGCCATGCAATTCCAATCCATTTTCATGTTTTTAACATCAGCATGTCTTTATTGGGTTAATCTGAAACAAGCTGTGCCATGCAATTCTAATCCATTTACATGCTTTCATTTAACTTTAGTGTACACTCATTATCCATCTTTCTGAATGACTTTCCATTCCAAAATTTACAAAACATTAATGAAATGACAATGCATGTGTCTGGATTAACTTTTGTCATTATTTTAAATCTTCTTCACTGATGTGGTGATTTTAACTTTAAATCTATGTTACACCAACTACTGTCAAATACTTTACAATGGAATGCTGCTGACTACCACAAACCTTTGATAGTTTCAGGGCAAGAAGCATATTTTTACAGTGTGCCTGGAGAACAGTTCAACATTGATTCAAAACTCTCTAGTCTTAAACTAAACAACAGAAAAGAGTGATAACCAAAAGACTTTGTAAACAAAATAATTTAATTCCCTAGAATACAAGTGAAAAAAGACTTGCAGTATTGTAAATTTAATCCCAAGCAGTCCTAATGTGTAAAGGAACGTTTCATATGTGAAGTCATTGGTGACATGTAACAAGCTGCATGCAGATAAATGATGATAAAACTGAAACCATTCTGCTTGATATGCGACCTTAAAAGTCACTGGTCACCTATATTGTATAAACATGATATTATTATAGTCATAAACAAAACGCATCTGTTATGTTTGCCTACCATAGAAATACTTAATTAGGCTTAAAAATCCACTTTTATATTGGTAAACATTATTCGGTAATCTCCATAAACAATCTTTAGTATCCACGTGCCAAACACGGATATGATGTACATTTATCCTATCTACTCAACCTAACTATTCAAGTGTTTAATTTCCCAAGGTAAGTGTCTTTGTTATATATTTTACGATCATGATTTTGTACAGCAAATATGATGCACTGTATTGCATATGGATGTAACCAAAAGAGTGATGATGATGATGATGATGGAGAAAATGATTCATTTTCCGAAAGGCCCTGTTTACCGAAAAAATAGTGAATTCAAGCTGTGATATAGAATAGTGTGAGGGGATGGGAAAGTCGCATCAATAATGCCGGATTATGCCCAAAACAATTTGGCCCAACTCGAAAGACAAATCAGCTTGGCTTCACAATAGTTTGTATTTCTTTTTCTAAAAACAAGTAGATACTATGTAAGATACACTTTAGAAATAGGTTTTACGAAAACACTAAATTTAAACGAAATTAATATTCTTGCAAAGAAAATAATCATACTTTGCAACATGTATATATATATATATATATATATATATATATATATATATATATATATATATATATGAGAGAGAGAGAGAAAACACATACATATCTTGCTTATTCTAAATAAAATATCTTTATATATTTTTATGCTAAAAATATATACATCTGCACGCAGACTTTCTCTATTTAAGTCTTCTGGTCAAATTATCAATATTCCTTTATTAAACAATAAAACAACAGATAATATTCTACAGAATATGCATTTTTCTAAGGGTAGTGTACACGATATATTAAAACATAGTTAATTTTAGTTAATTTTATTGTTTGTTTTAATATTTCATGTCTTAGTGTGTGCGTGTGTATATTCAAAGCTTATCATTACTAGTCAATATCATTAATCATATTTGCTCAATTATTCCATACAAATGAGAAAGGAATTAATTTTGTGTTGAATTTGTGCTTCCCTCCAAGGTAAACAAAATGATAAACATACAGGTATTTGAAAATAAAATGAAAGAAATGTGTTAAAGAAAACTCTTTCCTTTAACTTTCCAACAAGATATCAAATACAAAGATTATCTGATTACAAAGCAAACAACCCATAAAACTGACTTTGGTATCTTTTAAGTGTGCCGATTTTTCTTATGAAGTCGGCCCACATAAGGAAGTAAAGTTTGATTTCTTTGGATTCTTTTAAGTGTGCCGATTTTTTTTTTTTAAAAACAAAGTCGGCCCACATAGAAAAGCCAACATTGATTCCTTTTTACCTATATTACTGGGCATTTTTCAAAATAAATTGAAACAATGACAGTTTTGAAAGCAACACATCTACTTTGTTGCGCAATCTTATCTATATAAGGCTGAATTGTAAATTAGTTTTCAGTAGTTTCATCTAAATGTTCCCTATCATGGTTTATAATGTCTTACTTTTGTACAGCAAGAAGCATGTACTAAGTCTTGTGGGGATAAATGTACATCATTTCCGGCTGGCATTTTTTATGGGGGGGATCGAAGCTATGGGAAAGTACGGCTTTTTCAAGTAATTAAATTATTATTTCTTCTGGACACTTGATAATTTTTTTGTTCTTTTTGTACAAGTATAACCACTTTTAATCATGTAATGCATATCTGATGTAAAAAGAAAAATGTTGGAGTGTGGCCGGTGACCTTTAAAGTATGAAGAACTAAGCACACCTCTCACTGCTCTATAACCTTCACTGGCTACCCATTCAACCAAGAATCAAATACCACATCTGCTCACTATGCTTCATTTCATTGACTGGCTTCAGTTCAGTATACCTAGCTGACTTCATTTTTTTTTAAATAGCAGAAAACAGACAAAAAAATGTGATGGACAACTAAAAATATTTACCTTTTACTTCACTAAAGCATGTTAGTTGGTTGTTGTGGGTGCTTAATACCATTTTTCAGTACATGATACATGGTGGCCAGTATTAATGATGGAGGAAGAAACAGGGAAATCAGCGGAAAGAACCACCAACCCACAAGAAGCTACTGGCAAGCTTTCTCACATATCCACATTCGCCGAATCTTAGACTGGAACTGACGAAGACAGAGGTGAGATGACAGTGATCCATAATGGAGAGCGCTTTAGACCACTTGGGGCCCAACTAAAGCATGGGGTAGTATCATGTATTTTCTTTCCACTTTGATTTCCAATGAAACAAAAATCTGGACCCATTCCAGTATTATTACAGGAGAAATTATTGGGTTCATCAGAAGTTTTCTGGATATATGGGATAAGCCAATCTAAAATTTTCAGAAAGTTTTGTTTGGCAGGTTAGAGGTCACATTACTGTACTTTCAACCTTGGAGCTAGACAGTCATAGGCTGACTGAGATAAGGCACTAAGAGATCAATGTTTAAATCTAATGATGCAGAAATTGAATAAAAAGTTGTTTCCTAAAGTCTTGATCAGTATGTATGGATGGATGGATGTTTTGCCATTAATGCCTTTATCAGCACAACATATGCTATATATGGAAGGACCCTGAAGAACCCCTGGTAAGAACCTACCCATGGAAAACTATTGATAAGCTTTTTCACATTCCTGCATTTGCAGAAGACTTAAATGCAGATAGCAATGAATTGGCAGTGATTAGTAAAGGCTTGTGCTTTTAGACCACCTAGGGAAGGTAAAATTCCCAGATCAGATTTTCTGAGTTCCTCCAAAGAAACTCCTATTCAGACTTCAAATATAATTGGCTTATAAGTGAAACTCATAAATAGACATATAATATCCCTTGAATGGGGCTCTCTATCAAGAATTGCTTCAAACTAGGATTTATCAGGGATACAGATTTATCCTATACCATAACTGGGGTCCACAATCAGGAAGATTATCAAGCATTTTTAATACTCTTTCACTCCTTTACAGGGGGCCCCCGAGTGGCCAAGTGGTCTAAAGCACTGACCGTTATGGATCACTGTCATCTCACCTATGCCTTCGTGAGTTCGAGTTCCAGTCCAGCCTCGGCTAATGGCTAACGTGGGTAAGTGAGAAAGCCTGCCAGTCGCTTCTTGTGGGTCGGTGGTTCTTCCCTGGGTTTTCCAGGATTCTTCCTCCACCATTAATACTGGCTGCCATGTATAGTCTATCTTGTGCTGAAAAATGGTGTTAAACCATACAACAACAACAAAAACAACACTCCTTTACATGCATTCATTTTGCCAACTAAACTGACTCAGGCATTCAAAATGGGATCTGTCCAATTTGAGTTGGATAAATCTTTTCATGCCAGTCACCCTTCCATTATAACAGTCTTGTAGTCTATCAGTTTATGCTGGACTGCATTTTCTCATTGTCCACTGATGAAAGTCAATGAAATGCTGTAGCTGCATGCTTTAGTAATCAAATATGCAGTCATAAGATCACAGAGAGAGAACCTAACTTAAGGCTTTGTTTGTTTATTTGGTGTTTATTTACCACCTGTAACAAGCCACAAAAATCAAAGTCATGACTGTTATGTCAAATTAGCTTATAACTTTTAATATAAAATCTTTCAAATTAGGAATTCTTACATTTTAAAATTCAAAGTGATTACATGCTGTGCCTGTGGGGTCTGTACATTGGTTAGCTTTTATTTTCATAGCTCCAACTGAATGCCAATTTTGGCCTTTTAGTTCAGGTCAGTGCTTGAGCTGCAGTTTAATGCAGTCTTCTCCTGCTTGTGTCTGGACTTTATCCCATCTGAAAAGACATAAAATCAATTATAAATGCATGTAACAGTACAATGACCTTTTCACCACCACCTGCAAATAATTCCTGATGTAATCATAACATCATTATCATTTCATACTGAATTTTTAGTCATACCTACAGTGAGGTTCATTAATAGGTATAATATGCAGCAAACATTGTAACTTTGATTAGTTTGCATGTTGAGGTCATATTATTTCCTCAAATACTATAGATGAAAATACATTTTCAGCAAACTATACCAGATACAAGACAATGAACAAGTAGGGCTTACATTCATGTACCAATTATTGATTTATGAGATTATCAAACTTGTATACATAATTATTTATCATAGTGTTTTCAGTAGAAAGTACAGGTCAATGTGACCTAGTGTGACTCTGAGATAGAGTTTTTTTATTCACTAAAATACATCACCTCAAAAGTTTGTTGACTGAGTGACAGATTAACCCCACAAAGAAATCTAACAATATACAACTGCATTATTACTACAGTTTTCAGTTTGTGTAATGCAATCTGCCATATTTATTGTTTATGTCAGAAAAATGTTTTACATAATGCAGTTAAAGATAAACCAATATCAACTCTTGAAATGATGTGTCTTTATTAAAAATTAGGAAATGCTGTACCCCGTCTTGAATTTCCTTAGTTGTTACAAGGGCATGAATTGAAAGATCATATGCATACAAATTTTCTGTGGGCCTAAAGTTACATTGTGGTGTGTAATGTCTCCCACTACCTGCATTACATAATGATAATATTATAATGTTAAATGAAATAAACAAGAAAGAGGCATGTGTGTTCCAGAACCGACTTTACTTCATATTGATTCTTCCAAAGTAGGAAGAAAATCAACCTAGAGGTTTACAAAATGCAAGCAAATAAACAAACCAAAACAGTCATGCAATTTGGACTAGGTTCACTCTGATCAATCTGCTCGACATCAGATTTTAAGGACATTTTTCAAAATGCATCTACTTCATTGCTGCATACAAGTTTTGTTTTCACCACAAGAATTGGTCTTGACTATCTTACAATTTAGAATTAAATTAATGACGTTAACATACAAATTCATCAAATTTCTACATGTTATATGGTTTAGACTATTCAGGTACATGTATGTAAAGCAAGATGGCAGCATATATCCTCTTACTTTGACTTCTCACAATATGTGTCATTACTCATCATGCAAAGGAGCATACATCCATTAGGATAAAAAATAGCTGAAGGCTCATTAGAAGTTTTAAAAATATCAGGCAAAAAAATGTAGCTTTAACACCATTTTTCTGTAAATGATATTCCATAATTAGGGGGCCAGTATATTTGGCAAAGGAAGAACCCGGGAAAGCACCAGAAAAATACACCAACCCACTGGAAGCTACTGGCAGGCTTTACCATGCACCGTGCTGGCCCAGCTTGAGACTTGAACCCATGGGGACAAAAGTGAGATGTGAAAGAAATGTAAAGGTGATTGCCTTACACTACTCTGCTTAAAGTTTGGTAATTTGTCAATTACTAACTCTGCACTCTATGGTTACACCTTAAGACTGACCATTGGGCATTTCCTTACTATGCCTTGTCTGATTAGGATTTAGAAAAAAAGAATTTAAATTTGCCTTTTATAGTACAGCAACACACAGGTAATTATATGCCAATGCAAGCAGAGTAAAGTGCTCAGCCTTAGGAAGTACCAGTGTAGCTGATTTGGGTTGATCCAATCAAGGGAAGTGGACCCACATCCTTCTGGTTATGGTTCCAACATCTTCACGGAGTCACTTCAATTACTGTTGTAATATATGTTTGATGGTGTTAATGTAACATATGAGAATATTACTATGTAGCTAAAGTTGGGGCTGTGCACTTGTCTGTTTGCGTGGTCAGTTATGGAGTAAGAAAGATATGACAAAATTTTTCCTACTAAAATCACTGAGGAATAATGAGTTCACCCAAATTGTTCAAATTTACACCATTCATTAGCTGTTTTAAAACTGAACAAAATAAAAAGCTATAATAACTTTAGTGTCTAATTGGATTAGCTGTGAGTTAAGCTTAAATGCAAGCTCTCTGTATCTTACAGATATAACTGCACAAATTAAACTATCACAATGAAGAATCAAGCTTTGTAGACAAGATCTTAAAGTTGATGAATGAAGTGATACAGTGGTGTCACTAGGGTTGTTGTCACCCAGTATGGTAACTCATGGTGGCATCTTCATGGACCCACTTCCTGCACAAAAATTCATAAATTTTATAGTCATTTTTTGGTCCCCCTCTCTGATGGTATCATATTATGTGGTATGCACCCTCCCCTTAGTGACAAAATTAAAGCAGATGTTCTGTGATATGTGCATCAAGGCAAAAGTTGTCATTACATTTACAATCAGTTGTGATATTTTGATGAAGGGAAGTGACATCAAAAACGAAAGTAAAATAGAGTTACATCTGTTAATTTTACTCATTGATATTTTACTTTTGCCATTCATTCTGTGTTATGACTCTAGGTTTTCAAACTACAAAACAAGAAAGAGCAAAACAAACAGATTTGGAATAATTGGAAATATTAATTGATTTCTTGAACATACAAAGTAAAAGAACTCAAAATAACCTATAGTATGATAAAAAAAAACTAGTGTGAAACATGAATTCTTATTTCCTAAAAGTTCTATCAATTCCAACTGTTGCAAGTAATCTGAAAACATTCCAA
Organism: Potamilus streckersoni; assembly: GCA_016746295.1. NCBI lineage: Eukaryota > Metazoa > Mollusca > Bivalvia > Unionida > Unionidae > Potamilus > Potamilus streckersoni. The sequence continues at coordinate 615,529 of JAEAOA010002143.1, forward strand.
TGACATTCCAAATAATTTCACTATTGTAGTGATGTCAACAGAACATAAAAATTCAATTTCATAATCCCAAAATATCTTTAAATGAATGATAAAGCAATGTAATTCTAACAAGTGGCGTCAAGCAGAGATAAAATTGCCTTAGAGCAATAATACACAGTCATCCAATGTTTCTATGATAGGACCAAATTTGATGTGTGCCAAAGATCCTTTTGCAAAATAACACATGAAAAACTTGTGCCTTCTTGATGTTTTATGTAGGAAAAAACCAGAAATGATCTTTCCAATGTTTTTTTCGAGGATGCTTTCCCTGTTTGATCTTTTCAGACCATTTAAGAAGGTCCTCCTGCCCCACATATAGAAATTGTGCTATATTGTATGTTTTTCTATGTCATTATTTGTTTAAAGTGTTTTATATTGCATGAAATCTGTCATAGCTGTCTACTATGTATGTGTTTATTATTAGAAATATTTTTAAAATTTCTTTTTTTAAATTTTTTTTCATATAAAGTATTCTTCTCCTTCTTGTGCCATAAACCATTGTTCATTGAGAGCTTCCTCTTCTTGAAGTAGGTATTCACTTTCCACTCTATTTTGCTCTTCCAAATGTAGTTTTTTTTTTTCTTTTGGCTTTTCTACTTTCTTAGTTTCTTTCTGTTTCAGTCTTGGTCGCTTCTATTTGTGAACCTAGTGTTGCCAATGTTAATGATTGCTTCTTGATTTCTAGCTTTTTTTGCTGCAACGTTGGATTTTTTCCTGTTGCTTCAGCTGCTTGTACTTTGGACTGTTGTTGTCTTGGACTTTTATGGCACATTCAATATTGGAAAAGTATTCAATACACCACTATAATTCATTTGAACTGGTACATTTTCACTTGTGATGCAACCTTTAGGGCTTTTTGGGATTTTATTCACAATACTGTAAGTATTTTTAAAATTTGTATTCTAGGGAAATACATTATCTACTGAATTTTACAAAACTTTTTGCTTTTTGCTCTTTTCTGTCCCTTAGTTCAACACCATAGAGTTGTAACACATAATGCTGTGACCAGAAATGCATGGCTCATGGGTATTGAAATATTGCAGTCAATCTAAAATGTTCACAAATGCACATAACAAATAACAAGGGCAGGGCCAAAAAAATAGAATGCTGTGGTGTGTATATGGTACCATTTCTCCCAAAGTTTCTGGTATTTTTTTTCAGGGTGATGCTACCTCTAGTGCAAATTTATGATGGCCTTGCCAAAGTGATTGAGTTGTTAAATGTCTGCTGGTGGCAAAATAAACAAGTTACATCTCTGTCTCATTTTTCTAGAAATGCTTCCCTAATATACTACACCTCATACAGCATTACACTTTATCCTGATGTCAATATGTTTTTGTAAGTCGTATAAGCTCCATTTATATTCAGAAGCTGCTACCATTACATATCGTTGAAAGTGTGATTTAGTAAGAACAAAAGATCTGATGATGACAGTGATCTCAAAATTTCAAATTGGCCATCAAAGTAGCTTTTTGAGGTTGGATCAGAATTTAATATAGGAACAATCATATGTTCTGGTGTGTGGAAGTAGCTGTCGTGAGATTATTTCAAATTTTGGGAAGCATTTTCTTGAAAACCCCATATCAAGAAAACTATTACTTCATGGAGAACAGAGACAAGATTTTCATGATGGCCACTTTTCTTCGGCTCCAGTTTTAGTTATTACCAACTAAATATTACAAGATTACAAGATTCTCATTATAAATCCCATGTCTACAGGACCATCTATCTGTTCATCAGAAGTTTACAAAGATTTTCAATATGACTATGGTGGGTATCCATTAGGGCATAACCGACCTATCATCCGGAAATCAGATTCCACCGGATAGTAGGAAATTCTGATTAATCAGAGTTGGACAAGGCAGGAATGACCGATTCCGATAATAAAAATAATGAAGTTAAATTTCTATAACACTGTGTCTAACACTGCGTGTCATTCAATAGTGCATAGTTAAAGCTAAATAAGAAGTCAGAAAAGTCTAATATGGTCAACACAATGGGGTGAAACGATGATAGTTGAGAAAGAACAAAAGAGTTAAAAATTTATTAAAATATTTTATGTGCATGGGCATGATGCACACAGTTTAATAGATAATAAAGAAATTTAATAATCAAAATTTATAACTTCAATAAGTTCTTTGCAAGAAATAGTAGCATCTCCGTTTTTTTTTAGTGGATATGTAAATCGTTTGTCACAACAAATAGCACCTGCAGTGCTAAAACTTCTTTCACTATCAACAGTAGAGGGCCATATTGAACAAAAACGTTTAGCAACAGCTGCCAGCAGCTGGATCATTTTTTCATGGATTTTCAATATATATATATATATATGTGTGTGTGTGTGTGTGTGTGTGTGTGTGTGTGTGTGTGTGTGTGTGTGTGTGTGTGATTTTTCTCAGCTATATACAAATCAAATTCGCGATGGAATGTGAATTCAGATGACTGGGATGCAGAGGTGAGATTTTGGTCAGATGTGAAAGGTAGTAGGCATTTCTGATTAATCAGAAAATTTTCATGCCCAAAATCCGGAATTGGAATTGGAAATCGGTGAAAACATGCTAATCAGTTATGCCCTAGTATCCATACTGCAGGTCTGACTAACACCATACTCATAGAAAACCAAATATATGCATTATATGAAAAATTTTACTGAGTAGTGAACAAACCCCATGACATGACAATAAATTGTGGAAAAGTTGTGAAAAATAATTTAGTAAAAAAATTATTGGTTTTTGGATAGGGGATGAACTTCTTGCTACATCACTGTACTGATCATAATTGCTTACATACTATATCTGATCAAACTCATAAATATAACCTCCTGAGTTCTTGGATGTTCAGCCAATTTAATGGAAGGTCACAGCATTAAAATCAACTAAAAGGAGACAGTAACATTTGTGATGGTTAAAAGCCTGAATTTATTACTTCATTGTTTGTTTACCAACAGCCTTAGACCACCAAAAAAAAATAATTTTTAATATATCATCTAATCCAATTTTTAAACCAAGAGAACCGATCTTCTCACTTAAGTATCAGTTCTCATGTTCGTAGTAATGCTGCTATTTGTGTCAGCCTTCCAAATTTTGAGTTTTGTTTGTTGGCTTCACATATGCTCTCACATTTATCTACTGTTCTTAGTTTCATTGCATTTTTGTCCTTTTCATGTGATGCTATATCCAGGAAAATATAAATATATGTTGCCGTCTATAGCCATCTTCATTAGCCAAGGTTCCAATATGTTAAACCAATTTACAGGTTTAACATAATCAAAATCTTGGCTAATGAAGATGGACTAAAAGCATTCCCATTTTGTTCTGCTCCCACCTATTTTAGGACTGAAAAGCAACAAAGCTTTTTCAAAAAAGGTACAATGTAATTGAATTCATCATATTATCATTTTAACCTGACTGTTACCAAGAAGTGCTAAACAGTCATCTTCTGTGCTTTTGAAACCAAATGAGTGCATAGGAGAGCCAACAGTTGTCATGTAGACTGCCGTCTTCGACAAACACTAAATGATTTATTCAATTGCCATAACTGTGTGAGTTACCTTGTTAGAGCATGTGTATGTAAGAGTTACACCTTTTAATTTTGTTCATTTTTTAAATTTTTTAAAATTAAATTCAGATTATTCAAATATTGGATGTAGGCATTTTTTATTCTCCTTCTGAAACCTGAAAAGGACAGTGAATCTGTTTTGGTATTTACACAAATGATTCCTACGACAGTTTTAGTTTGGTTTGAAACGTGAACATGATAATAATGTCAGGGACCACCTGATGACACTCAGGTTAGAAAATATAAATTGATGACTGAAATGACAAAGTTTTGTGCATTTTATAAAAATATATATATGATGCATGCTTTTAGTTTTAAAACCGGCAATGATGGGTAGGATACGAGTCCAAGTACTTTTCTGTGCTCTTTTAAAAAGTGCCTCCCGATTGTGTAGTACTGAAGTCTAAATCACAAGTCTTAAAGTTATTATTATTATTATTATTATTATTGGAAACAAATACATAATTAAAAAAGTGGGAAAGCTTAATTTCTTGTATCAGTTATATCAGCTATGTTTAACCCATTAACCCCTGGAGGTTTTTGTCGTTTTCACCTGAAATGCGAGTAGGAAATCGATTTTGAGAAATATTTCTGAATACATTATAATATATCGACTTCCAAGACATTTCCAGTTAACTTAATGCCTATCTGTGTTAGAAACATTGATTTCCATTGGCTCTTTCGCCTGAGCATGAGAAGGTAAAAAAATATGCACAAGACCATAACACTACAGAGCTCAGAAGAGGTTTACCACCTCCTGCTCTGTAAAGGTGGCACTAGGGGTTAAAGTGTTAAGGTATTTTTGAAAATGCAGTTTTAATGAATAATCATTTTGTTTGTTTTTTTACTTACTTGGGTGTCATTAATACATAATAGTTGTTTTTTAACAAAAAAGTTAAGATCTTACATCATAAGCAAAAAAAAGTTCATATCTAAAAATAGCATGAATTCAAAGTGTCCAAAACCAGACAAGCTTTATACAAACTTGAACTATACCAAAGCTATGTATTATATTTATATATTTGTAAAAGTTTTAAAAAAAAGGAGATGAAAACATTTATTGCCACTGTATTCCTAAGCATGGAGATTTGGTCCAAATCATCCCTGGTTGTACATTATAATTTACCTAATTTGGATTTACTCCAAAATAAAAAGCACAATCCATCTGAATCAAAGAATATAAATGAATAATACAAATTAATTTCTACAATTTTACATGTCCCTGCAACTAACATAAAATAAATCAATTAAAAGACAAGAAAATGCTACAATATAATCCTTTGGATGGCATTGATTTATGCTCACAATTCTGAAGTTGTCAAAACCTATGAAGGCTATAAGACATTGTTATTTGTTGAAGTCCATGTTACTTTTTTTTACCCAACTCTTTTTTTGTTAAGAACATCAGTGATGTGTTGTACTACCTCATGGAACAGAATAATAAATTTTGAATAATCCTTTTGTTTTAAAAAAGAAAAAAAATCATTAAAACTGAAGAAAAACAGAAAAATAACAATATAATACTCTTTACATGGTCAACATCATCTCAAGATCATCTGGACTGGCAAAAACAATCTTATTTTTCTTACACCTGAAAAGCTAATCTTACCCAATTTCTGACAACAAACAATATGCTTGGAAAAACCTAACAGTGATTAATGTATTGAATAAGCATTTTGTTGAATCATATGACACAAAAATGGCAATAAATGTAAAACTTAATCTAATGCTCAATGACAAATTTTCACTTTTGACCCCTTGAAAGTATGACATACTGACATGCATGTTAAAGTGTAAGGAAGGAAAGCAATGCTTACATATGTAATTGGTTTAAATGATGGTAAGGTTAAAATAATGCCCATTTCTAAAAATGTGTTAGGCACATGGCTTGCTTATCAAGATATCCAATAAATTGTGGACTCTACACCATTATATTAATCACATAGATAGGTCTGCTAAAAGAATGCCAGATATGCATGGTTTGGGGTATTTGTTTTCCATAAATACTCATAATTCCATGTAAGAAGCCTACAAGTGAGTACAATGTATGGTGAAATGATAGAACTGTTGTTAAAACCATCTAAGATTATTTTTGAAAAGCTGTTTAAAAATGTTTCCAACTATAGTTATGTTACAGCCAACATACCCATTTAATAAAACAGTTATTTCTCTTAAATCCTTGACTCAGAGAAGAATTAACAGTTAATTAGCCATGCTGGCTTCAAGACAGTTTACCCAGGGCTAGCCATTAGATACTCCCCATATTTGGCATGCCAGACTATCTAAAAGGTCATGTCATGGGGATGAGGGGGAGGAAGGAAGGGCACCTCACAGGGTGGCAATGTAACTAAGAAAAGGTGCATCCTTTAAAAATTCTGCACATATCTGATGTGAAAGTTTGGTCCAGTTAATTGCTCTGCAGGGTCATATACCAGAAGTGCTTATGTGATGGCCTACTGTGTCTCGTCCTTTTGTAGGCACAAGTTTGGTATCATTATTACTATTACTCCTTTGAGAAGAAACTGTACACACATTCACTCAACAGTTTAGGTGGCGCTATATAGTTTAGTATTATGCATAGGGTCATATTTTTAAGAAAAAGTATTTCCCTGGTTTTCCAGCTGTTTAAAAAGGCCATGTATATCATAGGTATTGTCAAATGAACTTTTACTTCCCTTTATTTTGGTGTATGGTTGATTGGTGTAGTATAGGTTATAGCTCTACCTTACTTCAGATTAGCACCTACCAAAATAAATCTGCTTGGTCATTTTCACTGTGCACCAAATGACTTTTTATGATGCCTCTTTGGACATCCAGTTGGACTTAAATGCAATCGGAAGCAATTGTTTGTCAAGCAAGGCTGCAACCATAGCCAAATTCAAAATCTTGTAATTGTTACTAGTCCTACGTGGATGGTCATATTTGCATGGGGTTTTCACTAAAAGCCTTTTGATGGCTGACTGGTCCTAAATAAATAAAGCCCTGATCTAAAGTCCAATATGAAGGATAGCCTGCTTACAAATCTTGTTATCATCTCTGTAGAAACAGAAAGTTATAGTGGCATGGGTTTTCACCAGAAGGTTCATTTTAAGTCCAGTTGGTCTTAAATGAAAATGGTGGCTACCTGACATCAAATACAGCCATCACTGAAAATCTTGTCATTGATACTTCTTTTGAATCCAAAATCAGACCTTAAAAGTATTATTATCTCTACTCTTCACCCATTGAAAATAGTTAATATAAATTAATATGTTTTCACATCTCTCCTTATGATGACTGTTAAGTTAAAGCTTTCTGCGAAATCTTTCCTTATACTGATTGTGTCACAGCATTGAAAATAGTTGTACCATAACATCATTCATTAGACTCATTTATTATAACATCACACATCCAACTGATTTACCAGTATAGTACAGATCAGGCTATTTACCACAACATTGAAGGTCAGGATAAATTACTACAGCATTGCACATCAGGATAATTTACCACATAATTGCACATCAGGATGATTTACCAAAGCATTGCATATCAGGATAATTTACCAGAGCATTGCCAGTGTTTCCCTTTACGCAGAGTTGTACAGGGACGCACACTGGAGAAAATTGACACACAGACATTTTTGCTGTGCGTTTTTTTGACGCAAAAGATTTGCAAAATATAATCACGATTTATTTAATATCCAACATTTTGCATTAGACATGGAATCGAGTATACTTTGATTATTCATCATTAGGGATGGCGTCGTGAACTTTTTCCGGTTTCCTGTTTTGTATGCTCTCTGTGTTTCACACTGTAATACTTAGGAGGCAGGGTACAGTTTCGTAATTTGGCCCCCGGCAAATTTCTTAACTTAAGGCTATGGTGTGACTTTTTCAGCAATTATTGTCTACTAATTAAATATATGGATATATTTGTGAGCTAGGTGTTTCGGGCTTGTGTTGTTCTTGAAATTGATGTCAGGCATGTACACCTTCCATAGTTACTCTGCAATATGTTGATAGTGAAATACCAATAGTTGTCTACGAAGAAGAGCTAGCCTCTCATAGCAGTAAACATGTGGGTTTGGGACAAGGAGCATATCTCAAAAACAGCTTGGATGACAACTATTTTCAACTGCATCAGCCTGTTTAGTACACACTGTTTGGCAGAATTGTAATCCAGGAAAAGGGCTTGTGTTTGCACTGAGTACCACATGGTGTCAAAAATGACCTTCGGACATAAAAATTGCAGGTATAAATTTGGGGTTGGGGTGCATAAACTTCTTCTGCTATGAACTCCCACTGACTTCTCTGGTCAAGTGGATCATATTTTTATGCTTTGTTTTAATATAGGTATCTCAAAATATGGACATTCTTGACCTCACTTGTGTATTTGATTTTTTTATGATTTTTTTTGTACTAGGTCACTGATTGCGGCATTAAATTTGTACATAAAAACTTGCCCCTGCCCCCTTAAGCAAAAATGATAATTTTTTTTATGGTGCAGTCAGCCATGTCTATTATACTTTTCTGTTTCTTTGTGTATATTTAAATAATTTTTGTGCATTAGCTTCATTATATTTCCTTCCTTTTTCCATATTTCATGTAGTGTTATATATAATGCTCTTTGGTGAGGGAGGTAACTGTCTTTTATACCTCAATGTGAGAACTGTTTACATCATGATAAAGTAACATATTTTGGACTTAACTTACTAAATATGGAACCAAAATGGTGACCACAATGTATTGTCTTGATTTTTATGTAGTTGTCAAGGTTCGCACACCTATTTGTATGAATATTATTCACATTTCAATACAGACACACAGAAACAATTGCTTAGCATGTCAACATGCATTCTTTAAAGTAATTTAACTCCACAGGAGCAGCTAGACTTTGGAGGAATCATGCATAAGCATACTCTTGTGAATGTTGAATGTCACCAGTGGAACGGTGTTAGGAATAATGATGCATATGGCATATCGCTTGCTATATTTGGTGAGAAGAATGAAAGTTTTAGCACTCCGACATAGTATCAACCATCATGAGCCCACTGTGAAGTTGACATGAGGTTCATATCTCACACTTGGGTGATAATAGAAAATGTTTCAGTGTTATATATACATCTTGAAATTTCTAGGTTCAGTTAACAAAGGGGAAAAGCTTAAAATTAAGTGGCAGTTTCATGCCTTGGACAATATACATACAATTTCTCCTCTGAAATTCTTATAGTTTTCATTGAATGTTTAAAGTACATCAATATCACTTGATTCTTTTCTTTTTGCAGGTCTTAGTTTTGCATGGTAGAAGATTAGGATTAGTCCTGCTGAAAGAAACAATAGCTTGAATCTCATCCAGATACTCTTTCTGATCTGTGTGCACAAGAGAAAGACTTTGACGGATAGATTTAACTTCCTCAGGAGTTGTTTTATGGTATGTGCTTATTAAAAGCCAATCAAGTGAAATACATTTTACCTTGAACTAAATTTTCCACTGTAAATAATTGTTCTATACCTTCTCTTATTATTTACTATGATTTTGTAAACTCCAGAAATCATTAAAGTCAGTTGTAAGTGAATTGGTGTCTAAGAGATTTCTGTTAACTTGTATTGAGTAATTGTATATGTATGGTCAATCAGTGGCTATGTATCAATGAAGTTATTTAATATGTCCCTTTGTAAGTTCAACTGGGTCCACACATCTGTATGTTAATATTCTAGCATGGTCTAATGTTGATTGATTAAACTTTGATCTTTCCAGATTAGCTAGACTGTTGTTGTGATTACCCCCTCCCCCCAACACACACTCACACAACATTGATGCTCCTATTAGGATCTCCAGAATAATAATGAAAGGTTAGGAACTGCTTGTTTTATATCAGTCTAAAAGAACTTCCAAAGCACATTATTTACTTAAATGTGTGATTTCTTTATGCTTGCTAGAAGGATTTATAGAAAATTTTCACTTCTGTCACTGACAAGTAACACTGCATTTCTGTCATTTACTCTTAAAATTTATAACTTCCAAACCTCTTCTTGACATTCATGAAAGATTGTAAAGGAATTTTGATTCTGTCCTAATGCTATGGTGGTAAACAAAGAGAAAAGCATTGAAGTTTGTAAACAATTTGAAATCTTTCAAGAAATGCAGTCAGTCCTAACTCACAATGTAAATAATGCAATGTTTTTTGCCGCAAAGTAAACACTTTCCTAAAAGCGTAATACCATTTTTAATTTTGCACACAAAAGGTTTCCCTTTATACCATTTGTACTAGAGAATGTCTAAATATGTGATATATACACAACTTGTGACATAAACCATTTTGACCCAAATTCTTAAGGAGGCAGGGTACAGTTTCGTAATTTGGCCCCTGGCAAATTTCTTAACTAAGGCTATGGTGTGACTTTTTCAGCAATTATTGTCTACTAATAAAATATATGGATATATTTGTGAGCTAGGTGTTTCGGGCTTGTGTTGTTCTTGAAATTGATGTCAGGCATGTACACCTTCCATAGTTACTCTGCAATATGTTGATAGTGAAATACCAATAGTTGTCTACGAAGAAGAGCTAGCCTCTCATAGCAGTAAACATGTGGGTTTGGGACAAGGAGCATATCTCAAAAACAGCTTGGATGACAACTATTTTCAACTGCATCAGCCTGTTCAGTACACACTGTTTGGCAGAATTGTAATCCAGGAAAAGGGCTTGTGTTTGCACTGCGAGTACCACATGGTGTCAAAAATGACCTTCGGACATAAAAATTGCAGGTATAAATTTGGGGTTGGGGTGCATAAACTTCTTCTGCTATGAACTCCCACTGACTTCTCTGGTCAAGTGGATCATATTTTTATGCTTTGTTTTAATATAGGTATCTCAAAATATGGACATTCTTGACCTCACTTGTGTATTTGATTTTTTATGATTTTTTTGTACTAGGTCACTGATTGCGGCATTAAATTTGTACATAAAAACTGGTCCCTGCCCCCTGAGCATACAGAGCAGAGAACCAGACTACCATTAGGCAATATTATGACAGAGTAACTTCCCCTGATCTCGCTAGCTCTCATGTGATTCTATTGAGTTCGGCATGATGTCCAGATGTTTAACTTCAATTCTTGTTGCACTAAAATGTGATCTTGAGATGAAAACAGCGTGCACTAAGAATCATTAGCGAAGAAAGTGAAAGAAGCAGAACTCGAAAGAGTAAATGTGGATCTGACTCTAATGAAAAACGAATAAAATATTCCTTGACTAGAATATAGCACATCCAAAGCATTGGGATTACCGGTGTGACTTCGTGATTGCGAATACACAAGTGAATAATCCTTTCATGACAGCATTTAAGAATTTTTAAAAATTTGCTCTTGATCACCACAAAATATCTTTTGAACACATTATTACCTAACACATTCTTTCAGAACAAAGAAATAAGTAATTGCAGAAACAAATTCATTATTTGGATTACAAATTCAAGGAGTTGTTGCAGATTTTGCTAACTTTGCTGCAACGAAAGAAAGATTAAAAGTTCAAGTGTAACTTGTTAAAGAGAAGATGAATCATTACCCTCTGAGTTTTGGATAAATGTGTTTTAGGACGATGTACAATGAAACCGATGATACTACACATTTTATGACAGGTAGTAAATTAACTGTCGTTTTGGTAATAAGATATATATGGAGTTTTGTAATGGCTTATATGAAATGTGTTGGTCTAAAATATTGATACAGAACTTATAAAGAGACTGTTAAAAATACGACTTTAAACTAAAAGGAAAATTAACTAATAAAAATAACCTTTGAATGGAAAATTCATTTGTGTTAATTGTGCCTGTGAGAGAGAGAGAGAGAGAGAGAGAGAGAGAGAGAGAGAGAGAGAGAGAGAGAGAGAGAGAGAGAGAGAGAGAGAGAGACAGAGAGAGAGAATATATTGTGCAAATTGCAATATCCTATTCCAGCTGAAAAAGATGGATTAGATGAAAATTTGTCGGTACATTTTTGACCCCCAGATTTTTTGTTTGACCCCCCAGTTTTGACAACAAGTTTTTTTTTTACCCTCAGTTTTACACTCCTGGGGGATACAATGCTGAGCATTGCACATCAGGATTAACTACAGCATTGCACATCTGGATAATTTACCACATAATTGCACATCAGGATAATTTACCACAAGATTGCACATTAGGCAGATTTAACACAAGACTACACACCAGACTGACTTACCACAAGATTGCACACCAGACTGATTTAACACCAGACTGTACATCAGACTGACTTACCACAAGATTGTACACCTGGCTGATTTACTACAACATCACACATAACTGAACACCAGCCTGACTTACCACAAGATTGCACACCAGACTGATTTAACACAAGACTGTACACCAGACTGCCTTACCACAAGATTGCACACCTGGCTGATTTACTACAACATCACATGTCAGGTTGATTTATTATAACACTAAATGTCAGGGTTAATTTAACACAACACTATAAATCAAAACTGCACATCAGGCTGATTTACCACAACCTAAGGTATCAGGCTGATTTACTTTCAAAACTGTGTGTGAGACAAGTAGAACCATATCCCACCCAGTCACATTTTCATGATACATGTACTAGGCTAACACTAACCTCTTAATGCTAAGTGCCAAGCAAGACAGCTGCTAGTAACAAAGTCAAAGTTTTTGATTCAGCTGGGGTTTAAACTCACAACCTAACAAATCTAAGGTTGATACTCTAACAAATTAGGACACTAGAGTGGTTATAATCATATAGTAATGCCAACATACAATACAAATTAAAATGTAATAGACAAGTAGGTTTATATTATTATGTTACATTACCTGTCACTATTGTCTTACCAGTTTGAAGTCAAGGTGAGGGTCTTAAAAAGAACTAGCATAAAAAATATACATGTACTCACCCTTACAGTCCACTACAAGTTGGCAGCATATTTATCCCATAACTACTAAATCCAAGGAAAATATGCATTTGTTCTGATGTCCCAAAGACTGAAGGTTGAAGGAGAAAGCAATGGTTAATCATAAAATACAGCTATCATAATATTCTCTAATGATGAATGATTGAACAGGTCCATGAAAAAGCAAAAGCCTTACTTCATGGGCTTTAAATCTCACAAAGAAAATTCCATCTAACAAAGGAAATGAAAAGTTGCTGTTGTTGTTATGGAGTTTAATGCCATTTTTCAGCACAAGATAGACTATTCATGACAGCCAGTATAACTAGTGGAGATGAATCAGGGAAAACCCTGGAAAAAACCACTGACCCTCAAGACGCTACAGGCAAGCTTTCTCACATACATTGGTCAAGCCCAAGACTCCAACTCATGCAGACTGGTGGCAATATGTAATGGTGAGCACATTAGACCACTTAGTCGATCAGGACCCCCAAAATGAAAAGTTGTCTTGATAATGAGAATTATCTATCTGGAAATGATGCCAAGATATCAAATAGAACCATAATGCCCTAACTGATCTCAGAAGTTTATGTTAATCATCTCCATTACCGATACAACTGAGATCTATAAAGGAAGCAAAGTTACCAAAGAAAGTTGTTGTTTGGATAAAATACCATGTTGATAAAGGAGAAAAACAGATTAATAATTGCAAATGAATGGTAAATAACCATTTTCTATAGAAAATTTATAAAGCTTGCTCCTTCTTACAGATGCTTATAACAGCAGGAAAAGAGTTTTATGGGAAAGGATCTGAAAAAAACTTATCACAGTGGTTCACAAAAATGGTTATGACAAAGACCACAACATGCCGAAGATTCCTTCAAGGTATTAATGAGTGAGATACGACAGGAAACCATCACACATTACTTGGATAAACAGAATCTGATGGTCTGAATACCATTGCCTCATTTCCAAAACTTTCTGTGAAGGGTTGTTTCTTGATGAAAAATGATCCCTGATGACCAGACCTTCTTACTCCAAATGACAAAGCCAACCTGAATCCAACATGTCAATGAACAGATAGGATTTTTAAGTCTGGGGGCATGCACTGTAAATCTGATCAGAAACTTGTTGTGGCTGGTCCATCAATTCAAGTGATGGTGAATTCTGCTCCTAGAGAAAACCAAGCCATCATGAATTCCTGTCTGCTTTCATGGTAGAAATTACAGAGAGAGCAGACAACTAGGTTTTCCAGAGTTGAAGGTCACCAGGAGGAATAGATATAGGCAAACTGACAACAAAGCCGTCGCTCTGAAATAAATTCAAAAACATAAAAATTCTGTCTTAATCAGTCCAGAGGGACGTTAACTCATTCCCACATAAACTAAATCATCTGATGGATTAGTTCCTAATTTCTCCAATAAAATTTTCAAGATGACCAGTATGACATCCACATTGGTTGTCAGAGAGGCACCAGTGTCAATTATGAGATAATTCTTATGTGAAAACCTCAGGTTGATACTGTATAATCATCAAGTTAGTGGTAATGGTAACAGAAAGTTTTATCAATTTATCTCCAATGGCCACAAGCTTAGAGTTCAAATGTGCTTGAAAAGAAACTTAATGAATTGCAACTCTGACCTTGAAGGTAAGATTCCAACTGTATTATGCAACAAACATTCTAGAAAAGCTTCTCTAAATATCTATCAGCTTTGATAAAACAATTTGCAGAAAACAGAAAGTAAGGTGTGACAGAAAAATGAAAATATTTCCCAGGGGATTGTCTAAATCAGGGGTGGTATTATGCATTTTTAGTTTTGGTCCACTGAAACAATTGGTCCATTTCAGGCTTTCTGGGCTTATGGGATATGTAAATATAAAGTTCTGTGAATTTTGTGTGTCACATTAGTGGTCACATTACATTCAACCCAAGAAGTAGGTTAAAGGTCACATTACATTTGCAGGTAGTCCTGGTTTGACTAAAATTGGGCACTAAGAAAAGCATTACTATTCTTGGTGTACAAGTCTTTCACAAAAAGTGTATATATATATATATATATATATATATATATATATATATATATATATATATATATATATATATATGCATTGCATCCTGAATAAGTTAAATATGCTGGACATGTTGGACAAGAGTGTATTTTTTCCCTCAAATGTGAAACCCCTAGATCAGACATTCTGAGTATCTCCTAACAAACTCTTGTCCAGACTTCATTAATAATTGGCATTTAAACGCATAATCTTCAGCAAAGAACTATTTCAATCCCTTAATGTACAATTAACCTCCAGTAAAGGACTAGTTCACTTCTTCAATATGCAATGTAACTCCCAGCGAAAAACTAGTTCACTGCCTCAGTGTATATAATGTTGTCTCCATTAAAGAATTAGTTCACTGCCTCAATATAAAAAAACCACCAAAGAACTAGTCCACTGCTTCAATAAATAATGTAAACACACATACACACACACCAGCAAAGAACTAGTCCACTGCTTCAATATACAATGTAACCCCCCCCACAAAGAACTAGTCCACTGCTTCAATATATAATGTAAACACATACACCCCCCCCGCAAAGAACTAGTATACTGCTTCAATATACAATGTACCCCCCGAAAAGAACTAGTCCACTGCCTCAACATGCAATGTAAACCCCCCCCAGTAAAGAACTAGTCCACTAACTAACCAGTCAGCATGTGAACAATTTGATTTTATGAGTAAAGGTGAATCCCCAAGTAACAGTTATATTATTTATGAAAATGACAAAAGACAAAAATCCAATACAAGTTATACTACATGTATGGCTTTGTACTAATCCATTGTCTGAATAGCAAGTCTGATTTTAACAGCAAACCTCTGGATTCTTGTTTCTGTTCCAAAGTCTGTCTTCCACTACATTACATGTAGCATATTTCTGAGCAGTACTATGTCAACCAGCCTGTGTACAATTAATATCTCTCCTATGATGGTTGCATCTTCATACCAATTCCTATAAAATCAAGATGTCTGATCAGTAATTTTACAGACTGGCTACATTTCAATAAAATAAAGAAGAATTCTATGAACAAATGATTATCTGCCAGTCTTGTTACCTTTCCCTACAAAAACTCTTGACCCATCAAATAGTGCCTAACTACAACAAGGCAAGTTGCTGACATGGTCATCTAAATATGTTGGCTAGGGATTAAAATGTTGACAATTTGGACAAAGAAGCAGGCCTTCATTTACACTCTCATGTTTTGACTTGGAATTTAAGGTAAAGGTTATGACTGATTAAAAACACTATCAAGTAAAGGTACATGTATATAAAAAGGCACAAGTTTCATTACAATACTTTTATTGGTCAATTTGCTATACTCTTATTTTTGTACAGTGGTCATTGATTTACATTTTCCCTGGAGGTGACTTTGACCTTATGTAAGAGTAAGGCTAAGCAATATGACACACTGTCCAGTTATGATTAATAACTTGAGGGCATGACTATGGCATGTGCCACACCATCAATACATCCTATATACCTAGTTCATTGTAATATATTCAATGGTTCCTGAGTTATGCCCTGGACAAGGATACAATTCCATATTTCCTTCCTGTGACTAGGTGTGTGTGTGCTTGTGTGTATGTGGTTTAAGTGTACATTATGTTCTTGGCTTATTTGTATTATGTAAATATAATGCTCTAAATAATAATAATAATAATAAGACAATACTTAAAATATAAACTGCAGGTACATAGTAAAAAGCTACCTAAATGAGTCAACATAAAATACACTTTTGACTCCTCTTATGGAAGTCAACAAGGTGTTCCTCAGTTCACTAGAAAGGTATTCATCCTGATTAAAGCCCATCCATGAGTCAGGTAAGCATGTCCTATATACAAGCAATTCAATATCACCTCATCTTTATTTTATGTGAGTGTCACTCTCTGATGATGGATTTAATGATCTGAAGCTTGTTTGCAGGGATTTTACTCCACATACTGTGCCAGGTAGACAGAATATATATATATATATATATATATATATATATATATATATATATATATATATATATATATATATATATATATATATATATATATATGCAATAAACTGACAAAAAACAGTGAAAAACTAGCATCTCACTAGCCTGAGCACTTTCAGCTCCTAAAGAGTCTTTTTTAAAGGCATATGCAAAACATGGACAAAACAAATAAACATAAAAACATTGTGTTTGTAAAACTCTACATGGCTGTTTCTACCTGAATTAAACCTATATATGCATTATGTCTCAACCAGCCTATATATATATACTTGTTGTGGATACTAAGAAGCATTTGTATTTATCTAGAAATCGATGAGTCACAGATAATACTCAATCCTAGCCTGATCATGTCACTGATAGAAAGCCTCAATTAACTCATTAATCTATGGAGGTTTCTGTCGTTTTTGCAGAAATGCCAGTAGGAAACACATTTATGGGGTTATTTCTTAATAAACCCTAATACATCGAATTCCAAGACATTTATGGTTAGTCTAATGCCTAATTGTGTTAGAAATATTTTTTGGGGCTATTTTGGTCATGCATGAGCAGAAGGGTAATAGTTGCTTTTTTGCTTAACGGACCCATCATTTTCGTATTAAGACCACTCTTTATTCCAAATGCCCATCTTATCCTACTTTAGTGTATCATACATAACTTGATTTTACAAAACTGGGAAATAGGCTATTACCTCCTGCCATGTAAATGAGGCCCCATGGGATAATAAGTTATGGTATATGATATAAATAGTATCCAAGATGCTGAAATCCCAGCCTGATTCTGTCCCTGATACAGAACCCCAATTGAGGTATATGATATAAAGAGCGTACCAAGTTTCATCACTTATCTCAAGATCTCAAACAACTAACATGTTTTAGAGCAGAAACAATGTAAAAAATGGATGGGACTGCACACAGATGGAAGAATTGATAAAAATGCAAATGCTAGGTCAGACATATGTTAGTAATGGGCAGGGCACAATAAGATGACTGGAATTCATCTGGCATTTGATGGAAAAGGGTTGGGCACTATAAGCTAGCATCCATTTGGCATTTGATGGAAAAGGGTTGGGCACTGTAAGCTGGCATTCATTTGGCAATTGATGGAAAAGGTTCGGGCACTATATGTTGGCATCCATTTGGCATTTGATAGATCATGAAGTACATCTCTGTATGAAACAAACAACAAAAACAATTACATGTTTTGTTTTGTTGAGCTAGTTTCCACTTAACACCCATAATATTTCACAAAAAGAAACCATGACTAGTGGAAAACACCATATTAAATTGAGCTAATTTACTGGGATGTATACTAAAATGGCTTATGGTTTTTATAGCAGATATTTTAAATTAGGAATCCTTAAGTTTTAAAACTCCAAGAAAGTGTGCTTACAAGCTGTGCTAGTAGGTTGGCTAGATTCTCATTTCTGTAGCTGAATGCAAAATTGCCAGTTGATTCAGATCAGTACTCCCATTTGATGCTGACTCTCCTCCTGCTTGTGTCTCTGACATTATCTCATCTGGAAAGAAATCAAATTAAATATAAATGCATGTTAAAGGATACAGACCTTTTCACTTACATACCCATATGCAGGCTGACTTGGTTGGAGATTAGCACAAAAATACAAAAACAAATTAAAGACAAAACAACAACAAATGCATCAGTTAAGAAATAAAGGTCAGTGGACAAAAGCTGGAAGGAGTCACAAGCTTCAAAGACTTGGGATCAATAATCACAGATGAGGGCTACAAACCACAAATACATTGCAGGATTGCCTAGACAACAGCAGCAATAATAAGGTTGAGACAAATATGGAAAGATACCAACATTGCCTTTGGTTCCAAGATATGGCTGATGCGTTCAATTGTCACATCCATCTTTCTGTATGTTTGTGAAATATGGACTCTCACATCAGATCAACAAAGCCAGATTCAAACCATCGAAACGAGATGCTACCTCAAGATCTTGGTCATCTCATTCGTTGACCATGTAACCAATGATGAAGTCCAGAACATAATCCAATAAAGACTGTAAAAAAAAGTGCAAACTGAAGTCATACGGTTATGTCTCAAGATGAACTGGACTGGCAAAAACTGTCTTGCAATGCACAGTGTGAGGGTGCAGAAGAGGCAGACAGAAAAAGAGGTGCAAAGACAACATTAAGGTAAGGACAGGCATGGGATTTGAAGTTTCCCAAAGGGCAGTAGAGAACAGGGAAGGATGGAGAAAATTGGTTGTAAAGTCAACTATTGTGCCCCAATGACCTCTTGGGTTAACGGATGATGATGATGATGATGATGATGATGATGATGATGATGATGATGATGATACACAATATTTCCGCTGGAAACCACCCTGATATCATCAACATTAATATTCCATACAGAAAATTTAGTCATACAGAAAGTGAGGGTCTTAAATACTGTCATAGTATCTGCAAAAAACATACTGTTTATTCTTATTATTCTTTAAAACACTGTATATAAAAATACATTTTCAGCAAACTATATCTGCTATAAGAAGAACAAGTAGGGCTTACATTCCTCTAATAAATATTGATTCATGAGATGACAAACTTGTATACATAATTAGTTGTTAATATTTTAATAGCAAGTATTTGGTTATGTGATAAAAGTTGATAGGCAACATCACTTAGAAGCAGCCAAATAAACTGGGAAGGTAACAAGTTGTGCTGTTGCCATAATTCCTTCCAGGTCCAACTGAGCCATTTTTGGGGTACATTATCTCATCTTTGTCCTGTAGAGAACCCAGAGGTCAAATGTCTAACAACAAATCACATTTAACCATGATTTACTGACTGCCTAAAGATAAGAGTAATGAAAGTATTGCTATCATAATCTAACCTATACTAGTCTAAGGAATTGTGGACAGTTCAGACTGATCTGAACAAGGCATGTATTTCACTCATTTTGCTTGTCTAGATTAATTAGGATTAATTAATGGCCAATGATGCTCTAGACAATGTGATGTCAAAACCCAATGTACATTCCAATTTGAATGCAAAGTCAAAGCTGTAATCATGATAGATTAAAGTCATAAAGGTCTTTGTTCTATTATATATCCTTCTGGTCATGATGCTAAAACATTGAGATTGTAGAAACCATATCATTTTAAAGTACTTGAAGCTAACATATTTGCTTCATAAAATGGAACTAACTGGGCTAACATTATACATGAAGTACAGTGATACAATTCTGTTCACACCAATGTGAGAAAATGATGTGGTTGCTTGCATG
The DNA here is from genome assembly GCA_016746295.1 of Potamilus streckersoni. NCBI lineage: Eukaryota > Metazoa > Mollusca > Bivalvia > Unionida > Unionidae > Potamilus > Potamilus streckersoni. The sequence goes on from JAEAOA010002143.1 coordinate 635,314, forward strand.
AGAGATTTTGTATACAACTTATTGTGCACAATGGGATTGTCTAAAGAAGCAAGGAAAGACCCCAAATTTCTTTGGAATTTCCAGGGTTAACAACTTGGTTACATATGAATTTGCCAACTTGAAGGAAGTAGTCAGGACAAGTCAATACTTGGATTATGCTCATTATAGCAGGATCTTTAGGATTAGAGATGCTGGAGGATAAGCATGTCTATCCATACCATTGCAATCCAAGGAAAGAATGTTGACTACCCAGGCCTTCAGAGTTGGGACTGGAAAGAAAAGCACTCTTTTCACTCCACCTTACCAAAAACTGAAGCATGAGTGATTGGCCCTGACAGAATAAAGAGGGTGAATTGACCATTTGGTTTGGACGAACTGATTAAGTCCATCAATACCTCAAGCCTCCTCAGAATGTGACAGATTTAAAAGTAGGTTCATGCCTGATGATGCCACCTGAAAAAATCCTAAACTAAACTCACCGGTCTGAAAATTTAGTCTCTCTCCCCTTACCTTCTGAGACAATTTAGTTATATTATTAGACAGAATAAATCTGTCCTTTCCATGCATTATGTCAAGTCACCAATGATGTACCTTCGCTGTGGCCTTCATCTCTAGGAGCTGATATACAAAGTCAGAATGAGGAGACCACAACCCACTGGTTTCCCAAAACAGTTGCAGGAAGTTGGTACCCCAGTCCTCTATGCTAGCCTCCCTGGAGTCTTAACCTATAAGGAACATCCACCAAGAGCCAAGACTGCTTCTCTCATTTGCTGAGATGGGTCCTCAGACACTGAGGTCTGCTTCTGTCTGGTCACCATTGGTACAACATGATCATTCACAATGGTTTCATATACAGGTGACTTAAGACTAAGAGATCTAGTGCTACAAAAAAGACGCAGTAGTCAGAGGAATTATCTGTCTTATTATCTGTCTTAAAAGCATTAATTTGCTTTTATTAAAGACATCATATAGATATCTTCACACTCCTTCCTCAGGAAAACAGATGCCATTTTTCATTTACTCTGAACCCCAAGTAGGCAAAATTTTGAGATGGGATGTCGGATTTGATCTTGTTGGCAAGATATCCAATGCAGCACTGACGTGAAAAAAGAGAATTTGTGAGTTGGCTTTGCATTTTTTGCAGTGTAGCATTGCTGGATGTCATGGAGATGGTCCTTAAGTGAGATACTATTGTGTCCATAATTATTGTGAAGATCAATGTTAAACCCACAAGATAGTGCCATGAATTTATATCTTGCCAATCTAGACTGATAGCAAAGTCTCCATAATGAACAACAATATTCACACTGTAATTCAGTCAAAATAATTTGTCAATTTTTGCAGTAAATAATATAGTACACTTTCCTCTTTTCAGAAAAAAAATCTGGAAAAAAAACCCATCCAAATACATCAACTATATACAAATAATCACATAAATTTACTTGTCTCTTTCACCAATGGACACAACCTGTTGATACTGATATGCCAGTGTTGATCTTTTTGCAGCCTTGACAAGGATTTCTTTTGCCTTCCTTATTTTTGACACTGACATTTTTGACCAATGATTCAATTTTTTTTAAATTCTCAACAAGGTTTAATTTGTCCGTTCAAGCACTTTCTCATACTGACTGTTATGTTTGATTCTATTTCATTATATGTAGCTTCTTCTGGAGGTACTAACTGCTGTTCAAAACTCTTAACAAGATAGCTTCAGTCAAATCTTTCTTGCAAAGATCACAAAAGATATACGTCCTCTGGCATTGAGTTTTCCTCTTAACTGAAAAAACTACATTTCCACTGTCTTACTGTCTTACAATTCCATATTGTTTTCAAACCTTTATCTAAAAATCATGTCTCATAAACTCAACATGCCATTTTTGTGCAAGTATCCCTCTTTCTTTTCATTTTGATCAATTTCCTTTACATAAAGATTCTTTGGATAAGTAGAAACTGCTGACCAAATAGAACACTCTTTGCAAAGATATGTTAAATAATATACTGAACAAATACTTTACAAGGATCATTGTGGAATGAGACCAGACAGACTGTTTCTTAAAAATCAGATCTGAGATGACATAAAATGTGGAATACAATGATGATCAGATTTTCTCATTTGGAGAAAAGTGGAATTCTCCTTTGAAAAGAAAAAAAAAATCATGATTAGTTAACAATGTACAACCTATCCATCAGGTTTAGTCCAAGTCTGTGATACTGAATTAATATTACTGTTGGGAAACTGTCTTCTTTCAGTCATAGTTCTTAGTCACTGACCTTGACCTTTGACTTTCCAACCAAAAATTTGATAGGGTTCTTCCTTATTCCACAGTGTGGCACCAGGTGGTTGTGTGGTATAAAGCAGTCATCTTTACGAATCGCTGCCATTTCACCTCTGTCCATATGGATTCAAGCCTCGAGTTCAACCAATGTCAGAAACCTCAACAGTATCTTTCATGGGTTGGTGGTTTTTCCTGGGTGTTCCTTCAATAGTTATATTAACTGCCAAGAATGACATATCTTGCAATGAGAAATAACATTAAACCCAAAATAACAAGATATTCCATGCACAAGAAATCCACAAGGTTTTGTAAATGGAGAAAATAAACAAATTAAATGCAGAAACAATTTTAAATAGCTGGCCATACAAAATATTTTCTGCATTAAAGAGGGTACATAGAAACAAAGCTTACTTTTAGCACAGCTGTAGTCATTATAATCTTTCCCATAATGGTTTTTGTTGCAGTTGATCTACATCATTCTTTCCATTTTCATTCATATACTCCATTTACAGTGCAACTGAACAATAAGAAAATTGTTTTAACCACCAACCCTCCAAGCAAATTTGCAATGTCAAGTGTGTGTGTGTGATTTAGTTTATAGTGATGTCTAACACTGGGACATCATATTGCAGATGTAGCATCATGTTCTACCCTGTCACATTATACTGTCACTTGGCCAACCAGTCCCAACACTAACCTCTTAATGCTGAGTGCATAGAGAAGCAGCTTTTTTATAAGTCTTTGGTAGGACTTGATCAGGTTTCAAACCCACTACCACCAGCATCCAAGGCATATGCTCTAACCACTAGGCCACCGGAGCAGTCCACATCGATTATGAAGTGGCATCTTTCATGTGTATTAATAGGGGCTGAAAGAATGTTTGCTTCAATAACAAAGCCAGCAACTCTTTATTCTACATTTATATCAGTTTAAACTGATTTGACTCGAGATAAAATATTTTAATGTATTTTAGTTTGTATAACGCACTTTTATTTTTTTTTACCCAATTCCCTTATCCTAATTCCCTTACAGTAATGTATAACACTAGGACATCATACTACAGACATGTAGCATCATGTCCCACCCAGTCACATTATCCTGACACCTGACCAAACAGTCATAACACTAATCTCTTAATGATGAGTGCATACAGAGGCAGCTTTTTACAAGTCTTTGGTAGGACTCAGCCAGGTTTAGAAACCGCTACCACCATCGTCCATGGCATACGCTCTTACCAACAGGCTATAGGGTTGGTGTTTTATAGGAGAACTAAACAAAAGATTCATTTTCCAGGTCGATCTGAGGAAAGGATACATGCTACTATAACCATGTCGGCATCATATCTGATAAAACATTTGTTTATGTTGCACTCTAAGTCAGTTGTTTACCGGCATTAGCCTTATTAAAAAAAAGTAAACAAATGCTTACAAACATTGACTTGTACTTTAACTGCATATGGTAACAAACTTTATTCATTACACATCGAAGCACCAGTCTAAATGGTTTTTGGAGCTCACCTTATTACAAATCAACATCATCTGTGTCCTCGTGTGGGTTCAAGGCTTGTCGTGACTAAAATGGGTATGTGACAAAGCTTGACAGTTGCTTCCAGTGGGTCGGTGGTTCTTCTGCAATAAAATATACTGGCTGCCATTTATAGTCTACCGTGTAACGAATAAAGACGTCAAATCCCCAAAACCAATCATTCACATCACACTGTAGCGTCTGCACACAACCAACCAGGGCATCTCGTTGCTTTAAAATTCTGCAAAGTGCCGCACTGAAGCGGAACAAATGTATGATTACCGTACCAGAACATGTCCTATAGAAATTTTGAAATTCTTGATAAAAACAATTTTGGACTGGAATCATCTGAAAGACAGTATTGTGTGCGTGCAATCAGTGGATAACGAGTATAATAATGTTATAGTACATGTATGACAAGTAAATTGTAATCAGTAATACAAGCCTCTGTGTTCAAGACAGCTGTTGAACTACTTTCTAGTTGATCTCTCTTCCGGTGCAAATTTGTGCAGCAATTTGTGCACTTTATTCAGATCCAATATTCAATAAATGTGGATTAAATAAAGTTCAACTTCTTTTCTTTATTGCAGTATAATATTTTAGAATTCTACTAGTTTTAATGTTCAGAGGCACATTTAGGGGACAACTTTTCGTGACTACAATTTTTGTATGAAGTAGACTTTTGGAAATAACTTTTTTCTTTTTCATTTTTGATTTAAAGTTATGGTGTTTGATACTTCTTTGTGACTGTATAGTAACAATGCTTCACTGACAATCACACATTTTTTTTTACCAACAACCTTCCACTTTGTGTGCCATTAATTATAATATTACTTTGTTACTACATTGATCAATGCTTTATTGATGTATTTTGTCGTTACAAAACAATCGGCATAAGCTAAAGCTTTGATGCGCTAAACATAGTTGCGCTATGTCCAGACCAATTTGAAAATTTACTTTTCTTTAGCTAATAACCCTTTCGTTTTTGTTTTGTTTCTAATCTTAAATCACACTATTATATACATTTTTTTGTTACAGTAGAGTGAATGGTGTTTAATTACATCATTATGGTGATCATTAAAGTTAATCAGCGCCCGCTGAAGCTTTTAACCGCCAAATATAATTGGTCAATTCTAGCTTAATCACGGAAATATGTCACGATTGTCCAAATCATTATAACATCTTGTGTTCAACGATGAATCTGAACGAATATAGTCAAAGTATGGAAATATAAGAAATTAGTACACTGCGATAGTCAAGAATTCTTTTTCTTCGTCATCACTATGGAACAATTACCGTAAGTCTTCGTCATCATTATTCCTGGCGTAGAACTCTAAGCGGTTCTGTTACCATGTGCTGCTGTATTGGTAATGATGGTTGTTAGTTATTCCTTTGAAGTGTACAGATGTCTTACACTGCACTTATTGATGATACTGACTGTACTCGTTCAGATTCAACGAATTAATCTATATGTACATACCAGGTATTTATGCTCATATCGACCATCTTGACCTCCTGTAAAAATATATTTTTCCGTGACTAAGCTACAATTTACCAAGACATTATATTGCAATTATTTTTGCACATCAAAGCTTCACTTGTCTCTGATTACCGTTAAAAACTACATGGATATATCATTTAGATATTACTCATGTATTGTGTTAAAGATGAGAAATAAAAGAACCAAGGGGTTTCCCCTAAAGGAGAAAAAATACATAGCAGTTTTACCTAGACAGAACGCCAGTAATCATGTTTTTAGCACATCATAGATTCAGCCGATGTTGAATGCCTTGAAAAGACTACATTAGGCCAATGAAGAATTTATCACGAGAAACAAACATAGAGCCAATTTATCTTCGAAAGAAAAAAATTAATTTCTAATTCCATACAGTCAGTTTGGATTTTGTTTCACGATGTGAGTCAATGATACCCTAACATACAAAATTTAGCCACTAAAAGGATGCGACCTAAATGTGCCTAAAGATAAGAACATTAAAATTACTTGAATTCTAAAATATTGTATTACAATTGAAACAAAAAAGAAATTGACAAAGATTTTTTGGTTGTTTTTATTAGATCTTTACTTATTGAATAATAAATTTTTACAGATACATACATGGTCCGTTTTAGTGCGGCAAATTGCGTAGTTTAGAATAGCAAATCACACTCGTCATGTACATATGTTTCCGGTTGAGATGCAAAACTAAAAACATCGCGATGAATCGCAATGATGTTGCTCTTATGGGCTTAATGTCAGATATTCAGCACGTGAGTCTATACATGGCTACCAGTATATTAGCAGGAGGAAAAACATGGGAAGTACCACCAACCAATGGAAAGTTACTGGGAAGCTTTCTCGCACGCTCGGATCGAAACCGTGCTAAGGCAAGATGGCAGATTTTCACAGTAAAGCTCTTTAGAAACTCACCATGTGACATGAAGCAAGTTTATGAATACAAGGAATGAAAGATCAACTTAAAGGCCAATCAGGGATTTTTATGCAGTATTTAATTAATTAATAAGGTTAGTACTGGTAAACAACTTACCCTTATTTATGATTTTATCGTTTATGTTGGGACACCGTCAATTTTTGAGCACTGCATGTTTTAGTACACATCGTTTTTTTTTTTTCGAGTTGTGAGACACCTTTAAAATTGTTCTAAAGTGCACTCCAACTTAAATTTTATAAAAAAAATATAAAACTGTATTTGAAATAAAATGCTAATCCGCCGCATTATCACCATCAAAACAGCCCAACCATTTTCCTTCACATGTACCATAATGTTTTCAATGTACGAATATTTTCTTAGCTTTCCCATGCCATGAAAAAAGCATTTTTGGAGGAAATAAATCTCCCGAAGCGGAAACTGCTAGTCCTAAAGTGAAATTTGTTAAAATCTGTACCAGTCATGCTAATTCTCACACTTTTAACCCCCATCTTATTGAAAGTCAGTTCAAAATGAGATCAAAGTCAGTGGAATTTTCATCCATGTTAATGATCATGTTGTCAGTAAAATCATGTTCTCTTCTGCCTTTCAAGAATTCATCAAATGACTTTCTCCAAATCTTCCTGGCAACGCCTGGTCATCATCCTTTCATAAAACACTATATTCTATTGATTTAAAACTTGTTCCATTGTTTCATTTTATTTTCAAAATTCACATGAATACTGGTGAAAAGGAATCAAAGTTAGTTCCCTAGTTAGTTCACTGTAAGTTATTTTTTAAACTTTCAATTTGTATTCTAGGGAAATAAATTATATGTTGAATTGTATGTTGAATTGTACTGGTCTTGTTGGTTTTCACTCTTTTCTGTTACAGTTAAGACCATAAAGTTATAACAAAATCAATGTTGATATTTCAAGCTACTCTTCTGGTACTGATGTTTAGCTCAGGTGTTTGACTTTGTATAACTGTCCAAGTTTGGCATTCTATCTTATGTTTAGGGCATACCAGTCCATTTTTCCACACTTGCATTAGACATGGACATGATTGAGCGTGCTTAATATGTAATTGCAATGCACAAAATGTAATGCCATCTTCTCATTGACCAATGGATAAAACTGAATTAATCTTAAAACCAGTTGTGCTTAAAAAAAAAATCAGATAGCCTGGGGTCCTTTCTAATTTTAAATTGGGCTTGTCCTGTATTCAAGGTGATGTACCTGTTGGGCTTGTCTAAAAAAAAATTTTAATTTGAGGAAACTTTTATCCCACTGATAAAGTGTGTAAATTAATTTTTAATATGTTGGTATACCTGGATTATAAAATATGCCTTTGTACTTACCCCCACATCTTTTCAGTATATGTCCTTTACATGCAACATATACAAATGGAAAACAGTCATGATTTGAGCTGATGTAAAACTATACATTGGGCAGTTTAAATAGAAACAAAGACAAAAAGTTTTCATATAATCCACCATTTCACATATTTAATTAGCAAACAACAGCTAATGAAATTTGGTTGAAGGCTGCAGTTGGTGAGCCCATTATGTTAATTTGCAAATTTAGGATCAGAAAGTGGAATTCTTCTATGATTCTGATTTTGGAAACAATTAGCTATCAGCATAGCACATGAAAAATAAATTTCAGAACTCTTGATTGATGGAGTTTTACTTTGTGACATACACTGTGGAAAAAGAATAAAAATGAAGGGGGGTATTAATTCATTACATAAACTGCAGAGAAGTTTGAACACCAGGACTATACAGACCTTACTTAGTGATGAACACGAATGACTCTTGCATTGCCTTCAAACCGTCTTTAATCCTATTGAATTTATATTCAAGTTGTAGCTATTGCAACATTGTGACAGTATTTAAAAATGGAAATTTTGGGCATGTGGAAATTGGAGTCCAGGTTTGTGGAATTTCATTCTATGCTTGTTGTGAGTTCATTCAGGTGGGGAACCTTAGGCCTGTGTATAAAAAAAATTGCTTTGAGCACTGTCCATATTCATTACATGTTGATTTGAAATAAACATTTTATTAAATTGATATAAAATTTTGTTACAAGACATATTTGGTTAAGTTTCTTATCTTTAAAAAAATCAGTATTCCCTCTCCAATATATCTCACCATTATTTTAAGCAATTGTTCATTAAGCAGATGCAAATGATCAGTTGTTGGAAATTGAGAGAAAAGCAGCTGGCACTTAGCTGGTTGTCGGGAAATATTTATGATTATGTTTTATCAATTGGGAAATGCTATGGATTGAATTTCTATTCTTTATTATGACATTATTTATATTTTATATTAAAAAAATATGACACTTGGATTTAGTCTAAATTCAGCAAAGTGGTAACTTTTACCTCATTTTCATCTGTACTACATGGAAGAATTTTAATTTGAATACTAGTGTCTCTTGTCAAGAATCCTAATTCGAATAGGTACTACTAGACATTGATAATGTGTCAGTAATTATATATCATACCTCAAAATCTAACCAAAGAGATAAACTACACAAAAAACTTTACACTTAAATGTTTCGATATATTTATTATAATTACTTTATATTTATATTATCTTATTTCTTGGTATATTGTCTGCTTTTTCATAAAATAAAGTTTTCATGTGTTTTTATACCCAGTTTAATTTGTACTGTGGTCATTGTTTGCATAGCCATGAGCCAGAAAGAGTTATGGTTCTTCTGTCAGTAGTGACTGGAAAACAGACACAATTTCTGGCTTTTACTCAAATATTCACACACATTTTACCATTATTATCATAAAAGATCACTAAAGTATTTCAAAAGCAGACATATGTGAGTGTATTTAAGTGTTTCTCTTCATTTTTAAAAATAATATTTGTTTCTGCACAAGATGTGGAAAATCCCTTAGTCCAAGATAGGCTATTCATGGTGGCCATTTTACATGTAATTAGTAGAGGAAGTAACAGAGAAAACCCCAGTAAGAATATCTGAACCATGAGAACCTAGTGGCAGTGATCAGTACAGGTGAGAACTTAGACCACTTGGTCCAGGTGAGAACTTAGACCACTTGGTCATCTGTGGCCCATTGGACCTTTGAACTGTAAATACATTTAGAAGTAACATCAACTTTTTTCATATGAAGAGAGAAAAAGTACAAGGTTTAATGAGGTTAATCTTGATCACCAGCACCCTCTTGTGGCAGCACCTGTTATTAGGTATAGTGCCTTCCTCCATTTATGAGTTCAACCTTGAAAAAGACTGCTTTTAGTTCTATTATAAATATGCACTCCACCACCATCTGAAAGAGAATCGGGTAAAAATGGTTGTATTATACAAGTAAAATGTGCTTGTTGTAAATGTAATCTTTAAACATATGCATCAGCTTAGAACCTACATAAACATGGAACGAAAAATCAATGGTGTTTAGTTCTGAATAAAACATTTAGTTCATGTTAATACACATATTAGTTCATGTTAATACACAAGTAAAGATGCCTCTTTGTAATGGATAGTACCAAATTTTTTGGATGCTTGTTGGTCAAAACTAGTGTGCTTTTTCAGTTGCAAAATGTATATTTTAGGAAGAATATCCGTAGTTATGGTCATTGACATAAAGAAGATAGATGGTTTCCACAAAGTAACATTAGATGGTTTCCACAAAGTAACATTAATTCTCTATCACATTCTTGGACTGAAACAGGTGGGTATCTTGAACTTTGGTATGGAAGGAGCTGATTGATTTCAAGATACAAAATGTCAGCTGCCAAGGCCATTATGACTGAAAAAATAAAATTGATTCTGCACAATAATTTTTTCATTTCCTGACCATCAACCTTCCCAAATGTTTGTGGCTAACATATACATTGGGTAAGAAGGAATCATATTGATTTTGGTTTTAAAAAAGTCAAAGATTGAGTGACTATAATTAGAATTTTGTTTGCATGATAATTTTAGTTTTAAACCACATACATTGACCAGGCTATGTGGATAGATCACAATTTTTTTTAATTTGCTGCTAAATTTATTGACTCTAGTTGAGGATGTTGATAGGTGTAAAAGGTTTTAAGGTTAAAATTTGCATGATTTTTTTCCCCCTTTATTATTCCCTCAATAGGTTGACCATTAGGTTAAGGAACCATCCCACTGTCACCTTACAATCAAACATTTCTGGTTTCCAGATAAACTAGGGATAGTAAATAAATTCTATATTAAAAGAAAAAGAAAAAAAGACAACACACATACACAAATGCATATGGCATGCAATCTCTTAGTTACTCAATCTAAATAGATGAATACATGTGGATAGATTGAATTTATGCAATAAAAAAATCTATAAATGCTGGTCTAAAGCTCATATTTCTTAACTAACTAGAAAATATTGATTTCTACACCATGACTTTAGTTCAAGACCACATAAACAAAGTCCATGTCATTGAGACAGACCAGGTCATCAAGACCTAAATCAGCCATGCACCAATCAAATATGTATAGTAGACGATTAAATCTTCCAGCTAGACTGTGTTTAGCTCCCCAGGGCATAAAGCCAAGTAGGCTAATGGTTTGGTCAAGTGGCCTGTGTACATTGTTCATCAGGAACACCTTCTTACCAGTCCATTTGTCTGATCCAGTTTTAATCAAACTTCAAATGTAATCAAATTCTAAGACCATTTCAGTAAAGAGTGAGATGCATGCAGGTTAATTAGGTGAGTTTGGTTTTATTAATTAACCTTCTTACAACTTGAGGCCATGTTTGGTATTTTTTTTATCAAACTTGGGTGATATGCATATACAGGTATATCATTATGGTCTTGAATGATTTGGATAATGAGTTAGATCCATAAATACAAATACAGCAATAATGGGAAGGATTTGGATTGTTACCAGTAAGGAGGCTGTATTTTTTTTTATCCTGTGATGTTTCTCAGCTGCATAATTGTCAATGGTTTAGTGTAATTCTGAAAATTATGATCTTAGTTTTCTCTTAGCACTTTAAAGATCTTCACAATGTCAGCATCATTCTTATATTCAAGTGGGCAAACACCTATAAAGAACTTCACAATGTCAGCATCATTCTTACATTTAACAGTGGGCAAACACCTATAAAGAACTTCACAATGTCAGCATCATTCTTACATTTAACAGTGGGCAAACACCTATAAAGAACTTCACAATGTCAGCATCATTCTTACATTTAACAGTGGGCAGTCACCTATAAAGAACTTTACAATGTCAGCATCATTCTTACATTTAACAGTGGGCAGGCACCTATAAAGAACTTCACAATGTCAGCATCATTCTTACATTTAACAGTGGGCAAACACCTATAAAGAACTTCACAATGTCAGCATCATTCTTACATTTAACAGTGGGCAGTCACCTATAAAGAACTTTACAATGTCAGCATCATTCTTACATTTAACAGTGGGCAGGCACCTATAAAGAACTTCACAATGTCAGCATCATTCTTACATTTAACAGTGGGCAGGCACCTATAAAGAACTTCACAATGTCAGCATCATTCTTACATTTAACAGTGGGCAGGCACCTATAAAGAACTTCACAATGTCAGCATCATTCTTACATTTAACAGATGGCAGGCACCTATAAAGAACTTCATAATGTCAGCATCATTCTTACATTTAACAGTGGGCAGGCACCTATAAAGAACTTCACAATGTCAGCATCATTCTTACATTTAACAGTGGGCAGGCACCTATAAAGAACTTCACAATGTCAGCATCAATCTTACATTTAACAGTGGGCAGGCACCTATAAAGAACTTCACAATGTCAGCATCATTCTTACATTTAACAGTGGGCAGGCACCTATAAAGAACTTCACAATGTCAGCATCATTCTTACATTTAACAGTGGGCAGCCCTCATCAAGTTTGATCAGAGCAGGGAATTGTCAGATGAGTTCAACTGTTCCATATAGCACAGTTCTTATTGGGGAGGGGACCAGACATATGCCCCCGACCCAACGTAACCGAAAAAAAAAAAAAAAACCTGATATGTACCAATGTTTTATTTCAACAATTTGATCAAAAAATTTAATTTTATTTTAATTTTTTTACGGGGTATTTTGTTTTCCTTAGTGTTTTCTAAAGGTTCATTTTTCCGATAAGGCTTCATTTTCCTTATAGGGATCATTCCCCTTTTTTATTAGGTGACCTTGGCTAGAGGTCCCCACCATCCCATGTGTGCTATGTGTTTAGTGCTCTTGTATGTTGCTATAATTTGTTTTCTTGTTAGGACAGCCTTCTATACCATATCCTCCCTGTTGTCTTATTTCATTATATGCATCCCATTCTTTCTTTCTCATTCTCCCCTTCTTCTTCACTCATTCATTTATTCTTTCTATTGATGCATATAATTTATTCCTATTTTTATTTTATTTCAATAATTTATTTCATTTTAAAATTTTGAATTTTTTTAGGTTAGACGGTGCAGTAATTAAATATAAAAAAAACAAACCTAATGTTTATTATATGTGTGTATGTGATGTTCCATCTACCTTTACTCTTTCAATTTTGTTGCTGGGGAAATAGGGTCTGAAATCTTTTAATTTTGGATCCTACTTCCCGGCATTTTTTCCAAATTCCTAATAAAGAGTCCCAAAGATATGTTTATTTATAAGTCCACACATGGTGTTTTCTGAAGCTCTTCCGCAGGCCTGCTCACTTCGCCTAATGCCATGTGATATAGCCCTACAACATCCTTGTCCCATACTTCCTCCATGTGTGGATTTATCTGTAAATACATAAAATCACACACACACACACACACACACACACACACACACACACACACACACATACACATATATATATATATATATATATATATATATATATATATATATATATATATATATTAGTAAAGTTAAAAGGATTTCATTTAAAATAAAATTATTTCTTTATACTAATTATTTGCCCACACTTTTTCATAGCTGTTAATGTAAAACTTATTATTTTCATATAGTCTATTTTGTTATATTCCCCATCTAAATAAAGTAATTTCCCTTTTTTAAAAACCCCATATTTTTATATTTATAATTTCTTTTCTCTTTCATTTTTTATTGCCTGATAGTGTACAATTTCATGTCTTTTAGAAAATTCATAATTCTTACACAATAACTTTGATCATGTGCCTTCTTTTGGCTAAGTCCCCAGATAACCAAGCATTATGTAAATATTTAAATATTATACTTTGAATTTTAAACAAATTTATTCTTCCCCATGATTTCCATATATTTCCCCAATTAACACCTCATATTTGTTTCTATCTTACATCTTTTATTTTTAAAAACTAGTTCTCTTAGTATTTTGTAAGTTTCTTTCTTATCCCCCTCCCATATTTTATTTACATTCTTATATTTAAAAATTATATCTTTTATATATTGAAATTTACTTGTTTTTTCTAGTAATTTATTTAATTTATTGTTCCTATATATCTCCTGTTTATTTTTTAAAACAAACCCAAAGCAATATAAATATATTCCCTCCCACGGTATTGTTGTTGATTTAATTATTTTAAATCTATTAATTATATTTGAAATTTTCATTATTATAGGACTTGGTAGGTTTAATCCCCCTTTATTTATTGATCTATATAGAGTCTCCTTTTGTATGTAATGTGTTTTATAATTTCCGTATATATCTTATAATTTTGTTATCTATCTTATCCAGGTCTTTATTATTAAAATCAATGGATTTCAGAATATAATTTATGTTTGAATATAAATATGTTTTTACCACTTGTGCTCTTTCCATAATACTTAGTGGCTTTTGTGCCCAGGTTTCTAGTGACTTTTTATTATTTTGTCTATTACTTGTTTATGGTTTTCCTTGTCCTTGTTTTGCCCATAGTATATATCTAGGGCTTTTACCGTTCTCTTTATGTATTGGGAAGGCAATCCAGGGTGATCGCCTCTTCAGTTTCCTATTTTTAATATTTCTGTTTTGCCATGATATTTTTGACCCCGATACATTACCATATTTTTTCATTAAGTATTTGAAAGAATTAGGGTTTCTTATGAAGTTTGTACAATCATCTGCATGTTGTAGCATTTTAATTTCATTTTCAAATTTTGTATATGTATTTATTCTATGCTATTATTATTATATCTTATTTTTATACTTAGAATTTCTATTGCTATTACCTATATTAGCATGGATAGTGGGCATCCTTGCCTCACTGATCTTTGTATGTCAAATTTACATGTACTCTCACAGTTATATTTTTTGTATAGGATTTTAGTCCATCTTTGGAAGTTTTCTCCAAAACCAAATTTTTCGAGTACTCTTTTATATAGTTGTGTTCAGTTCTCTCAATGTCTTTTTCTTGATCGATTAGCTCCATGGCGCAAATCTCATTGTTCATCTTAATGTATTCGATTATTGTTTTTATATTTAAAATGTTGTTTTGAATATCCCTTCCTTTATATCCACGTTTGATTTTCATTTATAATATTATTCATACAGTTTTTTACCCTATTAGCTAATATTTTACTTAATATTTTGTAGTTAATATTTAGGAGAGAGATGGGCCTCAAATTATTTAGATCTTTTCTTTCCTCTTTCCCCTTATAGATTATCGAATTTATCCCTTCCCTCATTGAATCTGTCATTTTATTATTTGATAAAAAAAATGTTATTGTATAGGAATTCTAGAATCGGTGTTAGCTCACTTTTTAAATTTTTGGTAGAATTCCGCAGTGAGTCCATCTCTTCCCGGGGATTTACCTATGGCTAATTGTTTTATTGAATCTCTAATTTCATTTGTCAAGATGAAATCATCACATAAGTTCTTATGTACTGATAAAATCATCTCGCATCTAACATCTTTTAAATAGTTATTTATTTGGTCTATTTTTACGTCTTGTTTTGTATAAAGTTCTTGATAGTAATCTTTAATCCTCTTTAAAATATTTTTTTAATTTTTTTATCATTTTAAACTTCCCCTCCCTTTTCCCAAATTTCTTCTATAATTTTCTGCCCCCTTTTCCTTAACTCTTCCCTTTTATTTAAACCTTTAGCTAATATGTATAATTTTGAAAATTTTCCTGCTCTTATATCTTTTTCATTTTATTTATCCAATTCAATTTGTTTAAGTTTTTCTTCTAATCCTTTTTTTGACTCATCAGTGTTGTTTCTTTTTAATTGTAATTTAATTTCAATTTCTTCCTTTATTCTTCTAGAGTATTGTAATGCAATTTTTTAAAAATCTTTCTTTAAACGATCCCACATTGATATAATATTATGTTCCATTTTTAAAAAGTTTTATATTTTTATAATAAATTCATTTATAAATTTTCCATTTTAAAAAATTTTTTTGTGTAATTTCCAAATTTCCCCTATTCATCTACTTCTGTTTATAATCTGGATATTTAAATTTATTAATCTATGGTCTGAAATTTTTGCATTTGTTATTTTTGAATCTTTGTACATTTTAAAATTAAAATTATTTTCCATAAAACTTATCTAATCTGCTCCCTAAATTATTCCCATATTCAAAAGTGAACTCAATCCTTGTGTTTTGGTAGGGTTTTTTAATTATACCCTAGAGTGTTATGGGGTTTAATTATATGAAAATGGGCTGGGGTGTTTCCAATATTTATTTAGGTATGGCACCCACCCAGGCTAGATTATGGTTCTGAGCCCCCAGTCAGCAATGCCGACAGTTAAATACAAAGGTACTAAAGGGTAAAATTAAACAGTTCAATACAAAAGTACAAAGGGGTGGAATTAAATAAAACAATTTAATTAATAATAAAATTTCAACATGCGAGCCTCTCAATCACTCAACTCTTTTGTGCCTATTTCTTCATCTGAATCAATGTGAGAATTTGGCCTTGTCCTTGGTTCTACTCATCTATCTCTCTAAAGTTTTCCTGCACTCCTCCTTTACTCCTTTGACTTTCCTCTCCACTTCCTCTCCTTTGCTCCTTAGAATTTCCCCTCCACTTCCCTTTCCTGTAGACTTCCAAGGTTGACTCTGACTGTACTGACAGTCTTACTTCAGTCTTCTCTCTCAGACTCTGGGACATTCCTTCTAACTGAAGTTATCCCACCTGGAAAGCTTCCTTCTTGAAGCTTTCTTTGTTCCAATCTTTTCTTTTGTCTGGTATCTGGAGTAGCCTTAATCTACTAAATAATTCTGGGGTGGAGTCAGTTTAATATCCTGGAAACTTTGAGGTATGCCCACCCACTAGCTTAATTCTGATTGGATGCTGTGGACTAACCATTCCCAAGTTGTTAAATCAGTGGAACTGTCAATATAAGTTGCCTATCATTTTATAAGGAATGGCTCTTTTGATGTCCTATTAAAGGATTAGCACTTAGGTGTAATTTACCAAGCCCTGTTCAGCCCAAAGAACTTTTTGGTAATTACATCTTGCAGGCACTGTTTGTCCACAGATCAAACACTGGATTAGTGTCAGTTGAATAAACATCTGTCCTAGACCATGACACCTTGGTAGGTTCAAAAGTCGGTATATATCTTTTAAATTGTGTTTTTCTAAAACTTTGTCCCTTACCCCTTTTATCATTTTATGATTAGTTGTTAATTGCTCATTAGGGTCAAATGGATCCCTTACCCAGTTGTAATACCCCTTCCTATACTCAGGTTTTCCATGGAGTATGTCCTTTTTATAATTATCTAATTTATCAAATCAAATTTTTTTGTATTTTTTTGCAGGAAAATATATATATGTGATGTGTATGTTCTCAATTATTATATGTAAAAGCCTCACCTTAAAAAAAATTACTTTCCATCTTTCTTTCCCATCTTATGTTTTTATTACCCTTTAATAAAATAGCAACTCTCCCTTTAACATCATCTACTTTTGCCTCACTATTTATTAAAATTTCTATTTGCGATATTAATTCCTTCCATTATGTATTAAAATTAAATCATGTTCATCTTCATTAATTTTTTTTCTTATTAATTTCATTTATGTTTATATTAAGGTTTTTTATTTTTTTATTTTGAGGTTTTTTCCCTCATTTCTCCCTTTGGGTAGCCGATACATTCTCTAATTCTGAAAAAAATTTATATATTATTACTAGGATTATGTTATTACAGTATACTTAAATTTCAAAAGTTCCCTTATTATAAATTAGTTTCTGGAGTTTGAGAGGCTAAATTCCTCTCATCCTCATTCTCCAATTGTTTCCGTTGTTTGTAATTCCTGTGTGTTCGTTGTCGATTGGTCTGTGTTTTCATTTCACTCTTTTGTTTCATCATTAGTTTTGTCCATTTCTGTTACGTTGTCATTATTGTTGTTAGTCATTTCATTTCCCTTGTTTTTGTCTTCTTCATTGTCATTGTTTTGTTTCCTTCATCTTTGTCATTATTTCCCTTATCTTGTTCAGGAGGTATCATTGTTTCCTTCTTCTTTTTTTTTCTTTCCTTATCTCGAGCTCTGGCTTTTGGTGAGGTCTCAGAGAAAGACTCTGTTATTGGTGTTGTCATTTTTCTCTTTTCACCCATTTTACCTCTCTCTTTAGGTGTGGATGTTATGGGGGGCCACTCCCCACTTGGTCCTTTTCTGTCTCTTTTCTTTGTTCATTGTATTCTCTAATGGTGAGTTTCTTTCATTCTTGTGTTTTTTCTGGTACAGTGGGCTCAGCCATTTGGGTTAGCTGAGTACCACTCACCACATTTTCATATGTCTTTTCTTGATTTGGTTGGGGTTTGGGCATTCTCTTGCCAAATGTCCTATCTTTTTACATCTTTTGCAAACCCTGTCTAGCTCACAGCCTCTATACCATGTTTTCAACAGAAAACCCATTAGGTAAAAAGAAATTGGGTATTACTTTGGCATCCTCCCTTTTTACCGTTAGTATTCTAACTCTTGTTTTAACTGTTGGGAATCCCCACACTGTGGCCATTTTCTCTGCTATCATGCTAATCTTCATTTTCCTTTGCACTTTGATTACTAGCTCCTTATTTGATATTTCCAGTGGGAGACCTGTTACATATACATCCACTTTCTTCTATCACCCTTGAAATTGGTTTTGGCAAGCCTACTTTTGCTTTCTGTCCTTTTACTTCTATGTAATCAGAAGTCATTATTGCATTTGCCAAATCCCTGGGGTATAATAGATATTTATTCTTCCCACCGTTTTGTCATCCATATATCATATCAATATGATATCCTTGTCTTCAGTGCAGTGAGTACCTCTGGGCAATTTTCAATATTTCCAAAGTCTATTTCCTGGCAACTTTCAGGATGGTAAGCGTATAAAGCTCTTCCTTCTGTTTGGACTTTGAAGAAATTTTCTAGTTTTTGGAACTGTGTTGGTTCCCCACCTCTAATTGTGCCTGAGCCATTTTTTTGCAGGTTCAGCAGTTGCACACAATTTTTCTACTTATATTGTGTGTCTCACACCACTACTAGTTCTTTCTGTTTCTTTTTTTCCACTTTTTTTTTTAATCAAGCCAGTGAAACAATTCCAATTTGTGAATCAAAGCACTTGTCCAATATAGTAGTTCACAAACAAAACACAAATTTCTAAATTTGTGCAAAATTAATTTTTTTCAAAGTTCTTGATCTTTGGTAGTAACATATACTATCTCTAATCACTGAAGTTTTTGTGCAAAAATTAAACAAAAAAAAGAAAAAAGTAAGAAAAATCAATCGAAATCACTATGTCCTCAAGGGGTCTGCTTTGTTCCCACCATTTTTTTTTCTTCAGATTGTGAATCCTTCACTTAACTCTGTCATTAACCACTTTGCAAATCAGTGGACTGCCTTCATCAAGTTTGATCAGAGCAGGGGATTTTCAGATGAGTTCAACTGTCCATATAGCACATTTCAGTCTGGTCAACATCATCCATTGTTTTAATTCTCTTTTAAATACTGATGGTGCTGAATGGACTATATTATTTGTAAATTGTTGGTGCCCTTTTGCCCTTTTTCAGATGAGTTCAACTGTCCATATAGCACATTTCAGTCTGGTCAACATCATCCATTGTTTTAATTCTCTTTTAAATACTGATGGTGCTGAATGGACTATATTATTTGTAAATTGTTGGTGCCCTTTTGCCCTTTTTCAGATGAGTTCAACTGTCCATATAGCACATTTCAGTCTGGTCAACATCATCCATTATTTTAATTCTCTTTTAAATACTGATGGTGCTGAATGGACTATATTATTTGTAAATTGTTGGTGCCCTTTTCCCTCTGTCTAGGTGTCAATAAACAAGGATGAACCATAATCAGTATTTACCAGATACAGTAATTGATTTGTTGGGGTGGCTTTAGCAATAAAGGCAAATTGAACAATCCTGTTTACTTTGGAAGCCACATTCATTTGTTGTTTTGGGTTTAACACATTTCTTAAGATCTTAAGATAAGTTAGGCTAGGCTTGGGGGAGAGTATAATTGGTGGAAGAAAAACCTGTAAAACCCAAATAAGAACCACTGACCCACAGGATGAGACTGGCCTAAGATTTGAACCAATACCAATAGAGGTGATGAGGCAAGCAATTGAAACCAGTAAATTGTGTCATGAGCCAGCTATTTTGTACACAGGGGTAATTTTGGGTGTGCTGTAATTGTTAGTGTAATAGTGTCTTACATTGCCTGAAAACAGCTGTGTCTTTCCATTTATTTTTGACTGTACAAGCACATTCTGCTAAGGTTCAAATGAAGTTAAGTTGTTTTTGATATTAAGTTTTAAGATGATAACTGTTTGAATTTTGAGGGGAATTTGAACAAAATATTGTTTTGGTAGTCTAATGTATTATATCCCAAATTGAATTAAAACTAAGCACATTATAACAGGGGAGAGCTATTATGGTCTGATTGGTTGAATTTATTACTACTCTAGTGGCCATATTTTGATCATCATGAGTGTGTGTGTGTTTATGATTTTAACATAGCTTTAACAATTTTTGTCATATCACTACAATGTCTGCAGTGTATCAGTTTATAGTGATGTCTAGCACTGGGGCATCATGCCGCAGACATATAGGATGATGTCCCACCCAGTCACATTATCCTGACACCAGGCCGACCAGTCCTAACACTAACCTCTGAATGCTGAGCGTCAAGCGAGGCAGCTGTTAGTACCATTTTTGTAAGTCTTTGGTATGACTCGACCGGGGATCGAACCCACGACCTCCAGCATCCGAGGCGGACGCTCTAACCACTAGGCCACCGGAGCGGTTTGATCATCATGAAATATAGGCTTATACTGTATTGTCCAGATCTTGGATGAGTTATAAAGTTAGCAAAATCCATGCATATTAATGAGGTAATCCTGCATGTAATTGGTTAACTTTGACATCAATGTTTAGGCCAAAATATCAGTTTGCATATTGTGGCAAGGAAAGGAACCAGTAATTAGATCTATTGAGAATTACAGGTTTGTAGTTGAGATGAGAGTTTGCAATGTTGGAAGTCATTTTCAAATTTCCAATAGAAGTTATTTAAAACTGCAATATAATACATGTAGTGATAAAATCAAATAATCTGTAATATAAATCTGAAGAACATGTACCCGGTATTTGATAAAAAATACTCTTTAAACATGTAAAATATCTTTTACATATAATGTTGAGAATATTTGATGTTTCATGCTAAAAATCCATATTGATACTGTCTGTATTATTTTGGTTTCCTTTCACAACATATTTATCATTTGCTCTGAATTTGCTACTCAAACAAGGACCATTCCATAATGGAATCAACAAAAACCACTAGTCTAGTAAGCAAAATACTTAAAGAGGGCTTATACTAACCAAACCAAACCAGTTGTTGTATATGTGTGGCAAAAGACACACAACAATGATGTCATTAACCTCATTGTCCAATAAAATACCAATACAAAATATGAATACAAGACAAAGCTTGGTTGTTTTTATACTGTCATGTAGATGCATTATTTTTTGTCATTAAACATAGTAAATGGTTATAGCCACATATTATTTTTCATTAATGGAAAGTCTTTAGTATGAAGTTTTCACAAGAATGCTTCTTAATATGCTTACTTGCTTAAAAAATAAAATGGTACTGATCTGGTAACCAATATGGCCACCTGTGTCCATTTTGAAAATCTTGGTATTGATATTTTTAGGCTGAACAGTCATATCAAAATGAGGTTTTACTGAAAGATTTCTTATGATCAGTAGTTATGAATATATAGTAAATTAAATAATGCAGAACTGATATTCAAGTAACCATCTTGAAAATCTTGTCACTTCTTATAGCCATGAGGTTTTCACTACCAGATGTCTTATGGTATCAAATTTTGTATTAACTTGTGTACAGCGTGCACACATCATTTCACCACTAAAGCAAGCATCATAAAAATATTGTTTTTGCTCTTTTTGTATGTACAATGTTATAAAAATGAGATTGATAAAAATGAGTTTGTTGTAGGCGATTTCTTGTAATGATATGTTGGTCGGAAACAAAAATCCTCAGACATCTAGTATGGATGCCACAGTGGCCATCTTGAAAATCCTGTTACTGCTATTCCAGAATGAATGATCATATCTGTATGGGACTTTCTCTCATAGGCTTCTTATAATGGTGCTGATTTGACTTCGCTATTGTCATCACATTGGCCATCTTAAAATTCTTTTCACCATTTCTAAATAACTTGTAATGATTGTTTTGTCACCATAAACTTATGTCGTCTAATGAAAAATTGTAGCAATCTTAAAATCTATCTTATTGCTATTTCTTCAAAAATCAAAAGTAATATCAACATAGGGTTATTACCTGAAGACTTCTTGTGATCTCTTATTGGTCCTGAATGAGAATGGTGCCAATCTGACATCTGGCATCCAGTATGTCCTGGACAGACACTATTTTGAAAAACATATTATTGCAGAAAAATCTTATCTGGTTTCAAAACTCAGCAGTTTAATGGAAAAAATGGTCTTATTTTGAATTATTGGAAAATCTTTTTGGCAAGCAGAGGATCAATCTCTTCAAGGGATGTACTGGCTTGTGAGCATGAGATTTGAAACAAGTATGACCGGATTTGTAGAAATCAACAAGCAATCATTAACATTGGCAACACTAGGTTCACAAATAGAAGCGACCAAGACTGAAACAGAAAGAAACTAAGGAAGTATAAAAGCCAGAAGAAGAAAAAAGCTACAATAGAGTGGAAAGTGAATACCTACTTCAAGAAGATGAAGCTCTCGACGAGCAATGGCTTATGGAACAAGAAGCGGAAGAATACTTCCTTCAGATTTAAATTTTTTTTAAAAAATATTTCTAATAATAAACACAAATAGTAGACAACTATGATATATTTCATGCAACATAAAACACTTTTTACAAATAACGACAGAAAAACATACAATATAGCACAATTTCTATATGTAGGGCAGGAGGGCCTTCTTAAATGGTTTGAAAAAATCAAACATGGAGAGCACCCTCCAAAAAAAGCGTTGGAAAAATCATTTCTGGTTTTCCCAAAGTATCATGAGGCGCATACATAAAACATCAAGAAAGCACAAGTATTTTCATGTGTTTTTTTGCAAAAGGATCTTTGGCACACACCAAATTTGGTCCTATCATAGAAACATTGGATTAATGTGTATTGTTGCTCTAAGGTAATCTTATCTCTGCTTGACACCAGATGGTAGATATTCATGGATAAAATCACTATTTATGCTTATGGGCACTGCCCCATTGTAAATAGTGAATAGACCTTGGTGGTAGTACTTGCAATTCCTCTTGTACAGATACTGTATTAGGAGGTTGTTCCATGGTTTGACCACAGGTATCAAATATCAATGTGTTGGATGCCTCAGAATATATTAGGTCAGTGGCACAGAAAAGGTCCTCCTAATAATGCCCCTGGTATATACAAGTATCCACTGGTGTATACAAGTATCCACTGGTGTATACATTATCCAATGAAACTCTTTCCATGTGTGTTGAACAGCTGTGGTTGTAGAATCATTTTGTATGTGATGTGACAGTCTTCTTTGGTTCAGTATCCAAATATATGAGTGGTTTCATTATTTAGTGCTGGTATTGATGAAGACCGCATTAACTATTCCTGCCAACACTGATGGCCAATACTGATGTCCAAATAGCCCTTCCACAATAGTCCTGTCACAATGCTTGTTAACAGGTGTGGTATGAATCCAAACCTTTTGTTTTGTTAACAAATAAAATTAATTAAATTATTAAATTATAAATTATTTACCTGATCCTGGGCCTTGTTAGCAGTGAAGATGCATAAATACCATGTCATTTCATGTCATTAAATACATGTCATGTTCATGTCATTAAATACATAGATTACAAATGAATTTCTCTATATTCTTTACTTGCAGAAATATGTACAGTAAAAAAAGGCATGAAGTATATAAAAGAATGCACAAAATGTCTATCCACCTCAGCAAACTTAAAACAATGACCATACAGACCCATAGGCATAACTTGATTGACACCAGGGTGGGTGGGTGGTAGTTCCCAAATAATGTCAGCCTGTTAGCATTTTGAGTGAAATGGTAATTTCTTTAGTAACATTGTCACCATGCTTGCATCAGTGAGAGTTTTCCAAGCGACAAATGACTAGTCTTCCATCTTTGATAATCTCAATAATTCCATAAATTTTCGACTTAATTCTCTCTGAACAAGTGTTTAAAAGAGTTCCTCCATTTTATTTGTTAGGTTTGTTTTAGAAATATTTAAACTAGACTGTAAATAATGCATGCATATGAGTTTTTACTGGAATGGACCATTCTAGAATCTAGAAAATAACAGTGAGCAGTCTGTTTTCTTGTGAACATTGAGATTGCTCTGGCTTTACAAAGATTTTCACCTACAAAAATTACTAACCTCAATATTTTGCCACCAGTTTTCAAAAATGTTGCGGTGCAAGCATTTATTTCCCTAATCAATAAAAACTAAACAAGTTGCGGTACTTATTGCTTTATTGACACCACAGACAATACAGTACCACAATACTACACAATAAATCTTGACAAAACTGTTTTGCATGGTTATTTATATTGATTTACTCTATTAAAATGTTATTGTTTTATGAAATTAATAAAATCAAATATCACATGAGTATGAATCATGATTTTATGGCTGCTATTTTGCTGAATGCAGTCTCAAAGTATATTATGTATATTATTTTCATATTAATAGTTTTTTTTAAGGTGTTTTTGATTCATTGGAAATCTTGTGTTGCTATTGTTCGTTATCTTTATAAGTTAAATATTACATGGAATTAGACATTATTAAAGTATTATTGGCCATATAAGAGTTACTGAGACGATTGATGCCTTTAATTTAATCATTTGTTAGAATTACATTGCTTTATCATTCATTTAAAGATATTTTGGGATTAGGATATTGATTCTTTCTGTTCCGATGAGATCACTACAATAGTGAAATTATTTGGAATATCATTGGAATGTTTTCAGATTACTTGCAACAGTTGGAATTGATAGAACTTTAAGGAAATAAAAATTCATGTTTCACACTAGTTTTTTTTATCATACTATAGGTTATTTTGAGTTCTTTTATTTTGTATGTTCAGGAAATAAATTAATATTGCCAGTTATTCCAAATCTGTTTGTTTTGTTTTTTCTTGTTATGTAGTTTGAAAACCTAGAGTCATAACACAGAATGAATGGCAAAAGTGAAATATCAATGAGTAAAATTAATGGATTAAACTGTATAATGTGTAGAAATTTGATGGATTTGTATGTTAACGTCATTAATTTTATTCTAAATTGTAAGATAGTCAAGACCAATTTTTGTGGAGAAAACAAAACTTGTATGCAGCAATGAAGTAGATGCATTTTGAAAAATGTCCTTAAAATCTGATGTCGAGCAGATTGATCAGAGTGAACCTAGTCCAAATTGCATGACTGTTTTGGTTTGTTTATTTGCTTGCATTTTTTAAACCTCTCGGTTGATTTTCTTCATACTTTGGAAGAATCAATATGAAGTAAAGTCGGTTCTGGAACACACATGCCTCTTTCTTGTTTATTTCATTTAACATTATAATATTATCATTATGTAATGCAGGTAGTGGGTGACATTACACACCACAATGTAACTTTAGGCCCACAGAAAATTTGTATGCATATGATCTTTCAATTCATGCCCTTGTAACAACTAAGAAAATTCAAGAGTGGGTACAGCATATCCCTATTTTTAATAAAAACACATAATTTCAAGAGTTAATATTGGCTTATCTTTAACTGCATTATGTAAAACATTTTTCTGACATAAACAATAAATATGGTAGATTGCATTACACAAACTGAAAACTGTATTAATAATGCAGTTGTATATTGTTAGATTTCTTTGTGGGGTTAATCTGTCACTCAGTCAACAAACTTTTGAGGTGATGTATTTTAGTGAATAAAAAAACTCTATCTCAGAGTCACACTAGGTCACAGTGACCTGAACTTTCTACTGAAAACACTAAGGATAAATAATTATGTATACAAGTTTGATCATCTCATGAATCAATAATTGGTACATGAATGTAAGCCCTACTTGTTCATCATCTTATATCTGGTATACATGTACTTTGCTGAAAATGTATTTTCATCTATAGTATTTGAGGAATTAATATGACCTCAACATGCAAACTAATCAAAGTTACAATGTTTCCTGCATATTATACCTATTAATGAACCTCACTGTAGGTATGACTAAAAATTCAGTATGAAATGAAAATGATAGCAGTGTGATTGCAACAGGAATTATTTGCAGGTGGTGGTGAAAAGGTCATTGTACTGTTACATGCATTTATAATTGATTTTATGTCTTTTCAGATGGGATAAAGTCCAGACACAAGCAGGAGAAGACTGCATTAAACTGCAGCTCAAGCACTGACCTGAACTAAAAGGCCAAAATTGGCATTCAGTTGGAGCTATGAAAATAAAAGCTAATCAATGTACAGACCCCACAGGCAAAGCATGTAAGCACTTTGAATTGTAAAATGTAAGAATTCCTAATTTAAAAGATTTGATATTAAAAGCTATAAGCTAATTTGACATAAGTCAGGGCTTGATTTTTGTAGTATGTTTCAGGTGGTAAATAAAAACCAAAGAAACAAACAAAACCTTAATTTAGGTTTTCATTGACTTTCATCAGCTGACAATGTGGAAATGCAGTCCAGCATTTCATTCACTTTTATCTGACAATGAGGAAATGCAGTCCAGCATTTCATTGATTTTCATCAGCTGACAATGAGGAAATGCAGTCCAGCATTTCATTGACTTTCATCAGCTGACAATGAGGAAATGCAGTCCAACATTTCATTGACTTTCATCAGCAGATAATGAGGAAATGCAGTCCAGCATTTCATTAATTTTCATCAGCTGACAATGAGGAAATGCAGTCCAACATTTCATTGACTTTCATCAGCAGATAATGAGGAAATGCAGTCCAGCATTTCATTAATTTTCATCAGCTGACAATGAGGAAATGCAGTCCAGCATTTCATTGACTTTCATCAGCTGACAATGAGGAAATGCAGTCCAGCATTTCATTGACTTTCATCAGCTGACAATGAGGAAATGCAGTCCAGCATTTCATTGACCTTCATCAGCAGATAATAAGGAAATGCAGTCCAGCATTTCATTGACTTTCATCAGCTGACAATGAGGAAATGCAATCCAGCATTTCATTGACTTTCATCAACAGATAATGAGGAAATGCAGTACAGCATTTCATTGACTTTCATCAGCAGATAATGAGGAGATGCAGTCCAGCATTTCATTGACTTTCATCAGCTGACAATGAGGAAATACAGTCCAGCTTTTCATTGACTTTCATCAGCTGACAATGAGGAAATGCAGTCCAGCATTTCATTGACTTTCGACAGCTGACAATGAGGAAATGCAGTCCAGCATTTCATTGGTTTTCATCAGCAGATAATGAGGAAATGCAGTCCAGCATTTCATTGACTTTCATCAGCTGACAATGAGGAAATGCAGTCCAGCATTTCATTGACTTTCATCAGCTGACAATGAGGAAATGCAGTCCAGCATTTCATTGACTTTCATCAGCTGACAATGAGGAAATGCAGTCCAGCATTTCATTGACTTGCATCAGCAGATAATGAGGAAATGCAGTCCAGCATTTCATTGATTTTTATCAGCTGACAATGAGGAAATGCAGTCCAGCATTTCATTGACTTTCATCAGCTGACAATGAGGAAATGCAGTCCAGCATTTCATTGATTTTCATCAGCAGATGAGGAAATGCAGTCCAGCATTTCATTGATTTTCATCAGCTGACAATGAGGAAATGCAGTCCAGCATTTCAATGATTTTCATCAGCTGACAATGAGAAAATGCAGTCCAGCATAAACTGATAGACTACAAGACAGTTAAAATGGAAGGGTGACTGGCATGAAAACCTTTATCCACTCAGATTGGACAGATCCCATTTTGAATGCCTGAGTCAGTTTAGGGGGCAAAATGATGCATGTAAAGGAGTGAAAGAGTATTAAAAATGCTGAATCCCAGCTTGATAATGTACCTGATAGTGGATCCATAAGGGTCAGTGCTTTAGACCACTTGGCCACTCGGGGGCCCCCTGTAAAGGAGTGAAAGAATATCCAAAATGCTGAATCCCAGCTTGATATTCTTCCTGATTGTGGACCCCAGTTAAGGTATAGGATAAATTTGTATCCCTGATAAATCCTAGTTTGAAGCAATTCTTGATAGAGAGCCCCATTCAAGGGATATTATATGTCTATTTATGAGTTTTACTTATAAGCCAATTATATTTGAAGTCTGAATAGGAGTTTCTTTGGAGGAACTCAGAAAATCTGATCTGGGAATTTTACCTTCCCTAGGTGGTCTAAAAGCACAAGCCTTTACTAATCACTGCCAATTCATTGCTGTCTGCATTTAAGTTTTCTGCAAATGCAGGAATGTGAAAAAGCTTATCAATAGTTTTTCATGGGTAGGTTGTTCTTACCAGGGGTTCTTCAGGGTCCTTCCATATATAGCATATGTTGTGCTGATAAAGGCATTAATGGCAAAACATCCATCCATCCATACATACTGATCAAGACTTTAGGAAACAACTTTTTATTCAATTTCTGCATCATTAGATTTAAACATTGATCTCTTAGTGCCTTATCTCAGTCAGCCTATGACTGTCTAGCTCCAAGGTTGAAAGTAATGTGACCTCTAACCTGCCAAACAAAACTTTCTGAAAATTTTAGATTGGCTTATCCCATATATCCAGAAAACTTCTAATGGACCCAATAATTTTTCCTGTAATAATACTGGAATGAGTCCAGATTTTTTTCGTTGGAAATCAAAGTGGAAACAAAATACCTCATGCTTTAGTGAAGTAAAAAGGTAAATATTTTTAGTTGTCCATCACATTTTCCTTTATGTTTTCTGCTGTTTTAAAAACATTTGATGGGGTGTACATATGGATGAAGTCAGCTAGGTATAATGAACTGAAGCCAGTCAAGGAAATGAAGCATAGTGAACAGATGTGGTATTTGATTCTTGGTTGAATGGGTAGCCAGTGAAGGTTTTAGAGCAGTGGGAAGTGTGTTCAGTTCTTCATTCTTTAAAGGTCACCTGCCACACTCCAACATTTTTCTTTTTACATCAGATATGCATTACATGATTAAACGTGGTTATATTCGCACAAAAGTACAAAAAAATTATCAAGTGTCCAGAAGAAATAATAATTTAATTACTCGAAAAAGCTGTATTCATCGCAGTTACTTCCCCATAGCTACGATCCCCCCCCCCCCGGGGATGCCAGCCGGAAATGACATACATTTATCCCTACAAGATGTAGTACATGCTTTTTGCTGTAGAAAAATAAAACATTATAAACCATGATAGGGAACATTTAGATGAAACTATTGAAAACTAATTTTCCGTCGTTTAGCCTTATATAGATGTGTCGCTTTGAAAAACTTCCATTGTTTCAATTTATTTTGAAAAATGCCCTGTAATACAGGTAAAAAGGAATCAATGTTGGCTTTTCTATGTCCGACAACTTAAGAAAATTGGCACACTTAAAACAATCCAAAGAAATTAAACTTGACTTCCTTATGTGGGCAGACTTCATAAGAAAAATCGGCACACTTAAAAGATACCAAAGTTAGTTTTATGGGTTGTTTGCTTTGTAATAAAATAATCTTTGTATTTGATATCTTATCGGAAAGTTAAAGGAGAGTTTTCTGCTTGTATCGAGTTGTGTTTATCCATTTCCCAGATGTGATTATAATTCATAGTTTGCAATACACACAACAAAAACATGCTTTAATAACACTTTAGTAATCCATCATAGCGAAAACATTATTTGCACTCAGTCGATGTATTTTAAAATGATTTTTTTTGTGATATATCGTCGTACTGTCGTATAGTTAACATGGATTCAGTACAATCTTAGTCAATTTGCACCTTGTAACATCCTATGTAAATGTGAGATGCTTACAAGCAATTTGGTTATATTTTCATCTCTTTTGTGATTTTGTTATTTAAGCGATATACTCTACTCTACAGTAAGGATGCATACACAAACCGGCATCCATTACATGGGTATATTTTTTCGTGGCTATATTTTTTTCTTTAACAAATTTCTTTCATTTTATTTTCAAATACCTGTATGTTTATCATTTTGTTTACCTTTGTGGGAAGGAGACAAATTCAACACAAAATTAATTCCTTTCTCATTTGTATGGAATAATTGAGCAAATATGATTAATGATATTGACTAGTAATGATAAGCTTTGAATATACACACGCACACACTAAGACATGAAATATTAAAACAAACAATAAAATTAACTAAAATTAACTATATTTGTTTTAATATATTGTGTACACTACCCTTAGAAAAATGTATACATATTCTGTAGAATATTATCTGTTTTATTGTTTAATAAATGAATATTGATAATTTGGTCAAGTCTCCTTAGAGGGCACTCCGTTAGAGCTTATCCCTTTGATCGCCAAATTTCTTTGTCGGCTTATGTTTATTTGGTTAAGACAGGTTCGTGTCTTTGTTGTAAAAACATGCGTAACGTTCCAAAAAACACAGCAAAACATTTAATTAGGCCTTGCGTTTGACGGCTCCGGGAGTAAACCCCCAAAATGTAACACCTGTATACCTTTGAAAAACTAGCCAATTCAAAACAAGTCAAATAGGGACACGTGATAAAAAAAATAGTTATTTAAATTTGTAAAAAGAATATTAATATAATAGAAACAATATACGACTGTAAATATTCAAACGTGATGGCAATTAAATCGTAGCCAGAATAAGACTACAACAATTTCAGCGCCTCAGAGCTGCTGCTCAAGTGGGATGCGCTCTAGTGTGACCATATCGATAATTTGACCGGAAGACTTAAATCGAGAAAGTCGTCGTGCAGATGTATATATTTTTAGCATAAAAATATATAAAGATATTTTATTTAGAATAAGCAAGATATGTCTATTTTTGTTTTTTTTTTCCTCATATATATGTATGTTGCAAAGTATGATTATTTTCTTTGCAAGAATATCGATTTTATTTAAATTTAGTATTTTCGTAAAACCTGTTTCTAAAGCGAATCTTACTTGTTGTTTTTAGAAAAAGAAATTGAAACTATTGTGAAGTCAAGCCAATTTGTCTTTCGAGTTGGGCCGTATTGTTTTGGGCATAATCCGGCATTAATGATGTGACTTTCCCATCCCCTCACCCTATTCTATATCACAGCTTGAATTCACTTTTTTCAGTACACAGGTTTTTTTCGGAAAGAGAAGAATCCTTTTCTCCATCATCACTCTTTAGGTTACATCCATATGTAATACAGCGCATCATATTTGCTGTACAAAAGCACGATCGAAAGATATACAACAAGACATTTACGTTGGAAAAATAAACACTTGAATGGTTAAGTTGAGTAGAAGGGATAAATGTACATCGTATCCGTGTTTGGCATGCGGAAACTACCGATTGTTTATAGAGATTACCGAATAATGTTTACATCTATAAAAATGGATTTTTAAGCCTAATTAAGCATTTCTGTGGTAGGCAAACGTGACAAATGTGTTTTGTTTATGACTAATAATATCACACGTTTTTATAATATAACTGGCCGGTGAATCTTTAAGGTTGCATATCGATAAGGATGGTTTCATTTTTATCATCATTTATCTGCAGCTAGTTACATGTCACGAATGACTTCACATATGAAACGTACAAATTTACAATACTGTAAGTTCTATTTCACTTGTATTCAAGGGAAATAAAATTATTGTTTACAAAATCTTTTGGTTATCACTCTTTTCTGTTGCTTAATCATTTCATGAATGATTGGTAAATTTTGGAATGGAAAGTCGATCAGAAAAAAGTTTTTCTTAATTATAATATTTGGAGATGGATAGACTGCTCCGGTAGCCAGGTAGTTAGAGCATCCGCCTCAGATGCAGGAGATCGCGGATTCGAACTCTGAGAGAGTCATACCAAAGACTTTAGAAATGGTACAGCTGCCTCGCTTGGCACTCAGCATTAAGAGGTTTGTGTTAGGACTTGTCGGCCTAGTGTCAAGATTATGTGACTGGGTAGTCCGAGTTTCTTCTGACCCTTGACACCCCATTTTTGATATTTGGTTTTTTATGTTGGGGTGTAGGGTCAGAGTTTATTCCCTATTAAAAACTTGGAATTTGCCGACACCATTTGGTGTCGGCATAGGGTACTCGCCAACTATCAGGCCGAGCAAACTTAAATGACTTTATATTGACCCATAATTACATTAAATCGATAGGGAAATTATTTATCTTCTCAGAAATTACAAGCATAACACGATTTTGTCTTTAATCCGTTGTCAGACGAGACGTAACTACAGCGTTGATGAATTTTGACCTCGTTCGCACCATTTTCATTGCTAGTCACATGACTAACCAAATCTCGCAGCCGATGTGCATAAACAAAACAAAAAAATAACAAATAACAAAAAAAACCTCGTTTTTCCATACCCCTTGTGGAAGACGGCAAATGTGTCACCTTCATTGATAACTGATTTTATTACATCATACTGTAGTTCTTTAATATTAAAATAGTATCCCTTTTCTTAAAGTATCTCATTGGCAAGAGCTTCCGTGTATTCGTCGTTACCTGCCATGTTGCAATATAGGTTTATGCACAAAACCTTCCATTCCAGTATTGCAGAAAGAAGACATAAACTCGAAAATATTGAATGAAAGTCACGCAATATATACAATAACAAGAAAAAAAACGTATTATTCAACATATTAATTGGGATAACAGCAGCTAGAAGCATGTCGCTGTCGCATCTTCCTGGAAAGAGACTGACTGATCACGCAGAAACTACATGTCAACGCACTTTGTTATCACGTGACTATTTGACCTATGACGTATTTATGCACTTCGGCTGCGAGATTTTGTTAGTCATGTGACTAGCAATTAAAATGGTGCGAATTAGGTAAAAATTCATCAACGCTGTAGTTACGTCTCGTCTGACAACGGATTAAAGACAAAAAACGGGGTTATGCTTCTAATTTTCGAGAAGATAAATGATTTCCCTATCGATTTAATGTAATTATGGGTCAATGCAATGTCATTTAAGTTTTCTTGGCCTTATAGTTGGCGAGTACCCTATGCCGACACCATTTGGTGTCGGCAAATTCCAAGTTTTTGATAGGGAATAGACTCTGACCCTACACCCCAACATAAAAAACCAGATATCAAAAATGGGGTGTCAAGGGTCAGAGGAAACTCGGACTAGTGACAGGGTGGAACATAATGATACATGTCTGCATCATAATGCCCCAGTGCTAGACATCACTATAAACGTCACACTGCAGACATTGTAGCGATATAACTGAAAAATTGTTAAAACTCTAAATCACACTCATACATGCAGATGGATAATGAGTGTACACTAAAGTTAAATGAAAGCATGAAAATGGATTGGAATTGCATGCCACAGCTTGTTTTAGATTAACCCAATATAGACATGTTAATGTTAAAAGCGTGAAATGGATTGGAATTGCATGGCGAAGCTTGTTTCAGATTAACCCAATATAGACATGTTAATGTTAAAAGCATGTAAATGGATTGGAATTGCGTGGCACAGCTTGTTTATCCCTCTACATTTTTAAGTGCGCCCCCCTCCCCAGTTTTAGAAGGTGGAGGTCACTGTCCACTTTCCTTTGTGGTCATTTTTTTTTTTTTGCGGCACTGTTGCAATCTACTGTCGTGATAACTCAGCCTAATGTGGAATGTTCTTGTAAAACAACAGGAAGTGAAATGTTCTCCTAAAACAACTGGGTGTGGAATGTTCTGGTAAATGAGGGTAAAACGTATTCTTATCTTAAATTAGCCTAAAGGTCAATCAAGTGGTAATCAGTCTGGTAGGTAATTTGGTGGTAAATCAAATTGATCGATAAGGTCGAGGTAAATCAGCTGGAGGTGCAGGCAGTCTTTTGGCTAAAAAAAAAAAATGCCTTAAGGATAATTTGTTTATTCAACCCCTTAACGCGCCTCATTTACCCCGTGACGCACCCTACAGATAATGTTTAATCAGCCATGACGACCTGGACGGTAAGCCGAGGCCTAGACTTATGTAAACAGGAAAGATGCCAAGGTAATTAGCAGTTAATTCTTCGACGACGCCAAGTCTTCAAAGAAACAACGGAGCTATAGGAGGTGCTTATTAGTAATAAAATAATTGCAGGGTTACGCACTCTTAATTGCTTTTCGAAAAGAACAATTAGCCGCGGTTTTCACAACTCTAGGCCCCAG
Organism: Potamilus streckersoni; assembly: GCA_016746295.1. Lineage (NCBI taxonomy): Eukaryota > Metazoa > Mollusca > Bivalvia > Unionida > Unionidae > Potamilus > Potamilus streckersoni. Next base: position 669,294 of record JAEAOA010002143.1, read on the forward strand.
GTATTGTACAGGAGCCATGCTAAACAAATATCCGGAAGCGTGCGTAACTGGCTTCCTCCTAATTTTGGCTGGTCAGCTTGCGTTTTGATTGATTGAATATTGACAAATCCAAATTGCATTTATCCAATGGAAAGGCTTGGTTGCTAGTTTTTTTTGTAAGATAAAAACGTAATATTTAAGAACTTGGCCATTGCCTGAATCATTGTAAGCATCGCAGTCGTCCTTGAACGTAAGCAAGCCTACATGTAAGTATATCATACTATATTGGGGCAGCAAAAAGTGAACATTTCTCAGTAAGCATGATCTAGTTCTTTTACAAGTGGAGACTTTTGTTTCAGTGTTTTACACAGTGGGTTTTTTTTTTTGCAGTCTACCAAATTTTTTTAAGAATTATTTTTTTGCATTATAAGATTAAACTAAATGCTCATTCAGTATCTCAGACACTGTCGATGTATGTTCCAATACATTGTTTATTGTTATCACCTTGTACAAATGAACTCCTTAGCAAAGAAGCAAGCTGCTGGATAGCTTCTGGTGTACTAAAGGTTACCATTTTGTGGTAAAGTATCCATCTTTTGTAAGCTTATTTGTGCCAGGATGACTTTTGCAATAATTTGTGTATTTGTAAGAAAAACGAATAGTTTGATAATTAATACAAAACGGGACAGTTGGAATCAGACTTAAAAGATGAAATTTTAACGTTGTGAAATTGTGACGGTGGAATGAACTGAATTCGTAATGAGAAAGTTGGCATCTTGCTCCAAAAATTGAATGCATTTATTAAATATGTGCGGGGTTTTTTTTTTAAAAAAAAGTTGGTTTCTTTTAAAGAAAAAAAAAACTGTTCGACAGTTATCATTTTATTTCAAGATGTAGTACAACACAAAACAGATATGCTTCAACTATAGTTAGAAAAGATGATACTGTAAAACTATTGCGTGTCGAGTACAGATGTACATATTCGCCATCTAAACTATGAGCGAAATCTTCTGTAAACTTTAATTTGTATATTTTCAGATGCAAACATTGGCTCTTGCACATTGACCTGGATTAGGGGACGCTTGCCCCCCCCCTTCACCTCTAAACATGTTTTGACCTACATCTGCAAAATTCAATAGCTGACCATTACAACCCACCCCCTAATTCTGCGGACGCCCCAGGGTACAACAAAAGGCTAAGGCGTAGGAATAAATTGTAGTATAAATTTATATACTTCGATTAAGCTGGATCGTGCTTTTATTTCGGATAAATTCCTAACTGGGTGAGTTCTATTGTGCAATGGGGAATGCGGGGACCCAAATCTTCATTTATTTTAAGACAATAGGGAGAACTATGTTCAGCTCTTTGCTGAGCACATTCCTGCTTAGGGTATTCAGACAAAGGATTTATTCTCTCTCTCTCTCTCTCTCTCTCTCTCTCTCTCTCTCTCTCTCTCTCTCTCTCTCTCTCTCTATATATATATATATATATATATATATATATATATATATATATATATATATATATATATATGTGTGTGTGTGTGTGTGTGTGTATAGGCATATATTTAGATCAAGGCAAGATGTTTTTATTTTGGGCATGTTTGAATTTACCATTTGCTGAAGAGAAAACCGCTGAGGGCCTGATTCGAAAATTTTCGATCCATGATGACCGCTCTGGGTGGCCTAGTTGTTAGAGCGTCTGCCTTGGATGCGGAAGGCTGTAGGTTCGAACCCCGGCCGAGACATACCCTATACTTTAAACAGCTACTAACAGCTGCCTTGCTTTGCGTTCAGCATTAAGAGGCTAGTGATAGGACTGGTCGGCCTGGTGTCAAGATAATATGACTGGGTGGGACACGTGTCATGATGCCCAGTGCTTGACATCACTATAAACTGCCACAATGCCGGCATGGTAGTTATATTTCTGAATAGTGCCTAAAGCTATGTTAGAAATCTAAATCACACTCATCTTTATTTAAACATTGTGGTCTGCTCCTTACCTTATATGTTGTCATTTATTGGGTTAAATACACTAAGAATGTTTAAACGACAACCAGGTAAATTCCAAAATCTGTATATTATTAGTTGAAAATGCATTTTGTTTCAGACTTATATTCGGTATAGCTATTATAAATGATGCAAATCAATTGGTCAGTATTGTCCAGTGATTAGAATAAATATTTGAGTAATTTAGACTGCAGCAATAGTCGTCTTTTAAAAGAGTGCAGAAATGATCTTTTGACTCGTTATCCACTCAGTGGTTAATATCGCGACCGATTTTAAAAATTAAAAGCATTATAGATGGTAAAATAAATGCACAAAACTTAGTTATGCTTCGTCAGTTTCTAATGTTCAACCTGATATATGACTTTTGACCAAGTAATGACACCACAACAAATACGTTTCAATACTGGCAGAATTAAAACATGCATATATATCTTCGATTATTTAAATAATTAAATACATCATTTTTCAATTATAGAAGTAAATATATCTAAAATGCAGTGCCAAGTTAAATCTCTGTATCTCTTGGCGATTATTTATGTGCGTTATATTTAGGATGAACAAAATAAAACAGATTATGCCAAACAAAAAGTAAATTTTCGCTTGCCATGAAAAAAAATCCATATATTTATATTTTGTTGAAAACAGTTTCAATTATGGCACTAGCTTGTTACTTGAGATGGGTGAAAGTGTCCAAAACATTGCACAAGTATGCTAATGCGGCCGACAGTCTGCAAAAAAATGACTTGGCGATCAGTATAGTATACCACATTGAACACCTTTAAAAACATGCGACAAAACTTGAAATTATCACCAGTCCTAGGAGAACAAAAACTTCATCACGCAACACAATTTTATCTGCATTCAACCCATTATTAAAAGATGACAGAATTTGTAGTTGTTCTGGAGGGATTAACATTTGTATTTTTGTCAGTCACGTTAGACATTACCAAATAATTACCCAGAAATACGACAATATTTGTTAACTTGAACGCTTTAAAAAAAATGGACTTGTTCGGTTATTTAAGCCTGGCAAACGTTTTATTTTTATTTTACTGGCAATGTGAATTTGTGTCAATTCTTTTTAGTACATAGATGATATTATACCGTGAAAACAATACAATTAATGTAATTATTTGTGTTTATAAACTTTTTTTCCCGGATGTGCTTTGCTCATGCAATCTTTAAGGTAGGAAAAATATTAGGTCTAGAGAGGAGCTGTAGATATGACGGTATATTTGACCTTGTAAATTAATGAATACGAAACTACCAGCAACTTGGGTACGAGACAACCAATTTCCTCAGGGTAAGAAACTGCTTGGGTACGGAATGACCATGAGCCGCCCACGCTATAATGGCGCCAAATTAACAAAGAAACATTCGTTAGGGTTGAAACGCACGGAAGACGACTGCGTTCTGGGGTTCATGGCGACAAACAGGTTAGAAATGCATTATTGATTAATTAATGACGTGGTAGGTTGTTGGGTTTTTTTTTTTTTTGCATTTTGTTTTTCTTTAAGCGTTGTTGATTTTCAGTTTCAATATCGCGCTCTGGAGTTATATTACAAAGAAATAGGAATGTTATAGTCGGCACTATCTAATTTTACTTTTCGTAAACTTACTTGAGATGAAAAAAAAAAAAAACAAACCAATGAAATGAAAAGACAAAAACAAAAACAACCCTTCCAAATAAATATAAAAGTAAGAAAACAGGTGAATACAACAAAGAAAACTAAAAATTAAGAAAGTATAATTAATGCTTCCTACGTCTCGACAACAGCGATCGACGCTGGTAAAATGGAGGTAGAGCTACGAACTCGATAACTTAGAGACTTTGATAAGATATTCTGTTCATATTATGTGCAAATATTTTATAAGAAAATGCATTAAAACAGTTGATGAGTGGTGCAAGTCTGCTGGTAATAAAAATTCTTGCATTTAAAACGGTAATACTAATTTACAGATATCAGACAATAACGGTCATGAAAGTAACCCACACCATTTAGTTGATGGTCTCCGTGCTGTGCTAAAATAATGACAGATAATACAATATCCTATTACCCCCACCCACCCCCACAAACTATTGAAATTGGTGCAGTGATTAATTAGCTAACATATTAAGCCCTTAAGTGGCCTGATCTCTGATTTTGATTGGATTTAGTATGTAAGCTTATATCATCAGGACAATGGTGTAGCAAGACATTTTATGTCCTTTAAAAAACTTATATCCCCCTTTAAATAAAAATGACCATTAGATGGGGATTTTTGGCCTCCTTCCCCAAACTGGTTCTCTGCAGCAATTGCAGAGTTTGTGCAATTGTCTTGAATCTAATTTTGAACATTCTATAAGCTATGTTTCTGAAATGTATTAGACTTAATGTGTAAGTTAGTGTCATTAAGTTCCTTAAGATATTCAAAAGCTGAAAAGGTGTGGTAACCAAACATGTATCCTTCTTGCAAATGAGTTAACTCCTTAATTATTGCAACCAGCCTCCAGTTCTCTTTCATTTGGGTCTTTGCTGTTTCCATGTTATTACATGAAAGCATGGGTTCTTATGGCAATCCCAAGGATCAATGCTGATTCCACAGATTGACTTTCCAAGAAATGAGAAGTAAATAAAGATACATTAATGGGTCTGATTGTGAGTAGGTTATTATTCCATGGCTAGTTTCCAAGAGCAGGGAGAGATCCAGTGGATAATGCTGGTTTTTAGTTTTATTGGCCATAGATAAGTAGAGCTTGCACTATAACCAGTTTTTTGGGTAACCCTACTTGCAACTATTTGAAGAATTGCCATGAAACATTACACATAATGATATTGATTCCAAGGTCTAGTTTGTCCTATATGAAAACAGCATTTAGTCAGATGGCTATCACACTAGCCATGTTTAGAATATTGTTATAGATACATAGATGGTCATCGTGGCACATGGCTTTCACTGAGAATTCTTATGTCTGTTTGGTACTAAATAAAAATGTGGCACCCAACCTGAGCACCATCTTGTTAAGGCTATACCTGAATGGATGGATGGATGTGTCAACATGTTTTCACTAAAATAATAATTATACATTTAATGTCATGTTGGTCCTAAATGCAAATCATTTAAATTCATGGTCATCTTGGTGTAAGTTTTGGTTTTGGAACTTCTCAGAATGTTGTAGCAGCATTTGGTTTTAACTACTAAGTTTTGTTTTTAGCTTTAAGTGAAAATGGTGTTAATCAGACCTACATTATGACCACCATGGCAGACATTGAAAATATGTTTTACTACTGATGAACAGATGCTCTTATAAACATGGACATTTGACAGAGAAACTTACATTTAGTTGGTGCTGAATAATGCCATCTTGAAAATCTTTTTAATCACTGATCCTCATGAGCTTTCCACTAAAATGGTTACTCAATCAGTAACGGCCGGCCGGTGAATGAAAATGGGTCTTATATGAAACCAGGCCTAATTGATACATGGATTAATGAAAGATTGCATGAACTTTCTTTTTATGGAGCCATTTTGGGAAAAGTGAGACAGAGATGTGACTTTTTGTTGATCCTGCCACATGCAGAGGTTCAGAATAGCAATTACCTTGGCAGGCCATTCCAAATTTGTGCTGTCGGAAGCATCACCCTTTGTTGTACTCCATCCAGAAAAAATTACAGAAACTATATAATGTTGTTCCCTTCCACTGCAGTATTGTACTTACAATTGGCATGCACTTTGTCATCCATTAATTTTAGACTGACTTCAAAGTCTGGCCAAAATGTAGAATAGCTAACAGCTAGACTTAAGAGACATGATGCCATTATGACTAGTCAGCATCTAATCCTTGTTACTAGAAATATTGTAAAACAATACTCTCCCTCTGAAGGTTACTCTGACATGTCTTCAAAGAAAAGAGCTTCTATTGGAAAGTACCTTGGCTCTTAAGTTGCCAAATCTGTTTTCATTATTTTAGGAAACTTTTGATAAAAATTGCACAGTTTTGATGTCAGCAAAAGAGAAACAGTAGGGAAGTTAACTGGTGATAAACATTGCACTGTTTTGATTCCAAGGAAAGAAAAACAGTAGGAGAGTTAACTAGTGATAAAATTACACTGATGTTGCAATTTCAATGAAAGAGAAACCGTAGGGGAGTTAACTGGTGATATTGGAATATCAGTACCTAAAGCTTTTGTGAATTCATCTTGGTGAATGTTTGCATCTGCAATCTCAATCTGTTGGAGTACCAGGTACCAAGAGCAATTAATCTTTTCTGTAGAGCCCTCATTGTGTCTCACTTTTCTTTCTAAGGACAAGTTCTTGAGACATTTAATACTACTTATTATTTATTTATTTTTTATAATTTGTATGCAATGTGTATGGTATAGTGTCATGCTAGGCGTTTACTTGTGCAAGTTTCTTTGGTTGCTGGGAAAACTACATGGAATTCTAAATGATCATTCTTTGGATTGGAACTAACTTGATTATTTTATTCTTATTTAATTTAGGTTTGTAGTGTTGTAGGCGTAAGAAGCTTAAATTTACATGCATAGTTTTTTAATTGTTCCCAGAAAATGTTTCTTTTTTTAATGTGATATTATAGATATAATAAATGACTAAGAATTCATTCCAGATATGAAATCAAATATCAATTATATACTTTATATTATATATACTTTATTAAATGTTTTTGAAAATGAGTGACAATCAATGTATATAGGACTTTTGAGTCCAGTGAGAGGAGATTGCTTATCCTGAAACTCTGTTGAACAGGGTTATAAGTCACAGAACCATGCAGCTTGTATTAAACAGAAGAATGGAGTTACTGATCTAAATTTCTTATTCTAAAGTGTATAGTTAAGTTTTGTGTTCAGAGGAGTTTCTTGGGTTTTGTTTGCCTCCAAGACTTTTGAAGCATGCTACATTGATACATTGTGGTGAGTGGAGTTTCACCACACAAAACATGTCATAGTGACCACATGTATCTTCAGCTTCAATCACTTTGTTTTGCATTTAGGTTATTTTATCAGTCATATTTAGATACATTAATGTGCAACTTGTTATGTAGTTGCACAATTCATAATCTTACTTATAATAGGTCACTATGGTGACTGGGTGGCATATCATTACATGTCTGCGGCATGATGCCCCAGTGCTAGATATCACTAAAAACTGTCACACTGCTGAATTTGTAGCCATATCACTGAAATTTTTTTAAAGCTAAGTTAAAAATCAAAATCACATCACATGTCACTATGGCCTCAGTTTCACACCTTTAATGATTGATTTTGAATATATTTTTTTAAGCAACATTGTTGATTTGTCTTGGTTGAGTACAAGAGTAACATAATTCTCCTTAAAGTAAAATAGCACACAATAAACAAAATAGCATATGTACATTATGGGATTTGAACTTAGTTGTCCTGCATGTGAAGCAACCATGTTTACCAAACAAGCATGACAAAGTTGGTAAAGTTTCACTGATGGTACAAATATCAATGTCTGTTAATGGGACTGAAAATTTTGATGTTCCTCTCCAGTCATTTTAGTCTTGGAAAACCCTGTCAAGCATGGTTTAGCTTAAAGTAAAATGTTTATCTTACTATTGTCTGAAACCTGGCTTCTGTTTATATAAGACAAATATGTATTGATTTAAATGATGTCTAGATTACATTACACTGTTACTTAAGCAGTAGATATTTATCAAGGCTTGAGTGACATGGTCTGCACTACTGGGTTGTTGTGACCAGTGAAGAGTTGACATTGAAGGTCTTATTAACCACATCTTCTAGGTCATTTATGTACTGTATGTCTGTAAATTGTTCCTGCAAGGGATATCACACACCAATGATGTATTTGTTGCTGTTGTCATTACTTGGTCAAGTTCCAAAGTTAAGGTATAGTTCAAGAAGAATTATATTGCACCTCCAAACAATGCTTGATGACTTGCTGCTGTTTATATCTGAAAAACAATTATAAATCAAAATAGGGTCTAGATTAAATTAAACATAGTACATATTTATAAAGCTTGTAGTACTTTATCTTTTAATCTGGACTCCTTAGGGAACATACACTGGATTATACCATCTGAGTCATGTAAGAGTTTCAATTGAAAGCCCTGTGATCCTGATGGTCCAGTTCTATGTATGTATGTATTCATGCATGTATGTATGTATGTATGTATGTGTGTATGTATGTATGCATGCATGTATGTATGTTTAAAACACATCACACAATAATTTTTAACAATTATAACATTCAAGTAACATTCAAATGAGAAAATGAAGAAATTTATCAGTGGTATACTTTAGGAGAATAAATCCTTCCAAATAAATGTTGACATGAATTAGTACAAGAAAAGAGATAAAAGGTAAAGGTGTTACAATTCTGTAAAAAAGAAAAAGTAGCTTTAAATAGAGGTTTAAAATTATTTTCATGTGGTAAATCTTCATAATGTTTGTAAATTGAGTTCTCATAAATAAAATCATTTATCTGAGAGGATGGAAGTCGTTGATACACAAAAACCTGAATGTGCTTCACTGTTAATTTATACTGGAATGATATGCTCTCTTGTCTAAAAATGTGTCTTATGCATGCATGTTAATGTGTCATATGTTAAAGTTATGTCATATGCATTTATGTTAATATGTCATAGTTAAAGTTATGTCATATATATGTATGTTAATGTGTCTTATGTTAAGTTATGTCATATGTGTGTATGTTAAAGTACAGTGTCACTGCATCTTTGAGATACCACACCCCAGTGATGGGTTACAAAGCTTGATATAGAGATCTCATTATACATACTTTGACAGGTGTAGAAAAATGTAATTTTAGAATATTTCAAGTCAAAATATTGAATTCTCCATTTAAAAATGCATGATGCCATGGCAGATTGTGCTTTGAATATTTCCCTGCCAAAGAAAAAAGAATTGTTAGCCAAATTTGAGAAATTTTGAATCCATGCTATTTTTAGATATTAACTTTTGGTCTGTTCCTGGTCTGATATTTTATTTGATTAACAATAATAAATATGTAAAAGTGATACCCCAATATATATATATATATATATATATATATATATATATATATATATATATATATATATATATATATATATATATAATTGAACATATACTCTTCAGAATACCTTAAGCATAGCTTGTACAAGTAATCAAAGCTTTCTCATATTTGGGTTTGAGAGTACTGTCTAGTCAATCAGTCATAATGTTATGAGTTGATGCTCTTAAAAATAAGTAACAGAAAAGAGTGAAGACAACAAGCTTCATCAAATTTAACAAATAATTTATTTTGCTAGAATACAAAGTGAAAAATGAGAAAAAAAGAACTTAGGGTTTTGTAAATTAAATCGAGAAATAATCCAAGAATAAATACACATTTCCTAGTAATAAAAGGTCCTGAATAAAACTCAGTTCATGTCCCAAAGAGATTTAAAATTGAATGGGATGATGTGTCCGTTATGACCTGCATCATACTGATGTATCAACAGTCACTTGTTGAATCACAGAAATATTATCCCAGGTTTGAATTCACTCTAAATTTCAATGAATGTCTTTATCCAATAATTTTGTCAGAGCACAGAGAAAGAAAAAATCACTTGAAAGCAATAATTTGAAGAAAATAAATAACAGCCCAAAACTAGTCATAGCGACTTAAGTGCCAGATGTTAAAATATAACTAGTAAAATTCTGACAGTCACAGGATTATATATATATATATATATATATATATATATATATATATATATATATATATATATATATATATATATATATATATATATATATTGTTTGACCTTGTGTCACAAATTAGCCTTTTCTGAAAACCAGATCCAAATCAACATATTTACCCGCATAATAATGTCAATGAACTCGTACTCGTAGAGGATAATGATGTTATTCTTAGTTGTTTACAGCAATGACAAAAAAAAGTCAATCAGGTCAAAGAGAGCTTAACTCAGTTTTGGACAAGGTCAAGACCAGTTAACAATTTTACATTTACATGTAACGGAATCTAAAAATGTAAAAGTTACAAACAATTAAATAAAATATACGTAACAGCAATAATAACACCAGTATGTGTGTTGTAAACTAAAGCACTACATTACAAGTAATAATCCTCGTTGGTTGGTATCCCACCCTAACGCAGATTTTAAAAACAAAAAGCATAAATGATATAAAAAAAAATTATCAAAGCTTTGTCTTTTCATTCCACGGTGTATAATTTTTAACATTATCTTCGCGTGTCAAACCAAACATCTGCCTAGTTGTTAATGCAAATATTGTAATTATTATTTGCAGTAACAACTCGACCGACTGCTTGCCGTTCTTTTCCGGTTATTAGAACAGTTCATATCTGTATATACCCCCCTCCCCAACGACTGATATACAGTATTTGCCATGTGTACCTTTAAGTTTGACAAAATAAAACGGTGTAATTCTAACAAGCACTGTACAGATGAAACTCGCAGTGACGTAAATTTAAAGAACTATTCAAATTTTCTCGAAGACAGCGAACTACATTACGCCCTTTGTGTGAAAATATAGACTTGTCCACGCCAATATGGCGCCAGTTTAACAAAGAAACACTCGTTTGAAACGCGCATAAGACTGTTTTAAAATCCTTAGCGACAGTCAGGTAAGTAATGACAACTTGATGAATTAATTATTGAGGGTACGTTGCATTAACATATCTTTGTTTTTTGGGTTTTGGGTTTTTTTTTAAATGGAGCTGGATCAAACTAAACGGAAAAACTATATCGTCATCAACATCCATCTGATTTCAGGGAATATACCTTGAGCTCAAATTTAGAAAAATGCAAAGAAACAGTAAACTTACAGGCCCATAATAGTACATATAAGAAGCCTGACCCCCGAAAAAAGAAAACAAAAAAGGCCAAGTTTGGAATGTGTATGTAACGCTGACTAAATCTCAACTACGGAGGTTGACGCTAACAAAAATGGCGGCAGAATTATGAACGTGAAATCTCTGGTATACCAGAGTGAGAAAATCGATTCCCATGGTGGTATTAGATGATACGTTATAACGAATTTTTGAGTGGTTTTAGGCTGCAGATAAACATAATCATTGTATTCGAACAATATACTAATATAATAACTTGTAAGGCTTACGCCGTCACAAACATAGAGCTCGGACTGGTCGTGCTGTGGCAGAGAAAACAGACCCTGCTGGGAGTTGCTCAAATTAATTCTATGATTATGCATCATATTGGCAGTCAAGAGCTCGTGTTTCTAATTTTTATTGAATCTTGCTTCTAAGCTATCATCAAGTGGTGGGGCAAAATATTCTTACACCCACCCCTTCCGAAAAATGACTATGATAAAAAAAATTTGACCCCCTTTATCACACCCCTCGGAGTGCTTTCAGGATTGTTTTGCGAGTTTGATTTTGAACACTCGAGAGCATATTTCCAAGATTTTGATTGGACTCGCTATGTAAGATTACATCATCAAGACGCAAATTTATTAGGATACAGGCTGTGGGAATCAAACCTGTATTCATGCAGAATAGCTTAAGGCCTTAACCACTGCACATACACACATAACACCCTTTTCATGGATTAGAATCTTAGTGGTGTCCATGATGTGAGTTTAGGGCTGGAATTTGTTGAACAATTTTTCAGTAGTAAAAAATAAATATTTGATATAAATTGGAAGGGTGGGTTGGTGGTCATATGGGATCACAAAGTTTTGGAGTATTTCTATGTGGTTTGTGGCTTTGATGTTGTCAGGAGTTGATAGAAACTCTTGGTGAAAATATGCAAATAACATATTAAAATACTTCATATGCAACAAAAGAAGCAAGACCAGCAATTTAACTAAATTAACAAGCAATTTATTTTTTAAACAATGTAAAGACAATTTCTAGAAATACAGTATTCTGAATTAAATCCCAGATATTCCTAAATGTCTTATTACAAGTCCAAACATACAGAATGTTCGAGATAAATTGAAATTGTCATGTAATAGTCTTGATTGCCCTATAATAACAGTGATGTCAGATTTCTCTGACCTTTTGACTCCATGGTGCCATGAGTATGATACAAGTTGTATTGAATTAGTATTGCATTTAAGACGAGAATAGTTTAAGCCAATTAAAGAGTTGCTTTTTGCCATATATTCAGTTTTTAGTTTTAATGTATTTTCTCAATTTTATAGGCAATCTTATTACACTGAATGATTTTCTAAGGCATGAAAATTGGATGCATCTCTTTCAGACCTGTACCAGTGTCATTGGTGTGAAAAGAGTTTCCTGATAAAATTTTGAGCTCATCTGACACTTTTTGCGTCATCACCAAGATATGATGGGATTAACACAGGCAAGTGACCATGTCCAGGCCTCAGTCTCGAATGTGGCTACAGCAAGCCAGGATTCCAAATCCATGCTGCAGTGTGAAATTGAATTTCTAGAAGAACAAGTATTAGGGATATCAAAAAAAAATACTCAGGTATTAAATCTGACATCACACATACTCCTGCTTGCTGTCTTATCTGAGTGCATTAAATGAATCATGCATGTTTCAAATCTGTTATCTTCAAATATCAGTTGAAGCACTGCAATAAGCGCCATGACCACTTACAATTGCTAACAGTGTATGAGTTGGGTACATGCTATACTTTAGAAATTTTATGAACATTGCCCGTTGCCCTTGTTTGTTTATTATACTTGTTCAGCTCTCTTCTATTATATAAATGCATTTAGGCAGAGCAAATCATTTTACAAAGTTCACCCAGTCAGCCACCTGTTCCCAATTTTGTTTCCACTAAACTGAAATCCAGTAGTTGTTGCATGGAAAAAGCACTAAAATATCTGCTTAGACCACAAAGGTGTAGGTAGGGTTAACAAGAACATTGGCTAGTGAAGATCGAGGGCTTATAGTTTGAATAAGCATGAAACTTGTGATCTTGAGTTGAAAGTGTCAGTGGTCCTAGGCGTAGGTTGCATTTGGGCTTTTTCATTAAAAGAAACTTAAGTTTTTGTCGGTGTATCTTAATGAAAGGTTTATGGAGGTTAGTTATCTAGACACAGTAGGTTAACTAGATTAACATTACGAAGCATCCAATGCACAGGATTAGCTGACACATAATAAATTGCTGTGTGTTTCCTCTATCATATATATGCCTTATGGGCAAATTAGAAAGGTTTTTTTTTTCCAAATTGAAAATTTTGATCCATCTGTTTAAGATTTTTAGAGGACATCTTTGTGCTCTGGAACCATTCAGAACTGCCAACATTTTTTGATTTGATCTATTAACTTTTCTTATACTGCATGTAGTACACATGTATCATATTTAGATATAAATGTAAGAAAAAAATTTCATAATACTATCTCTATGAATGTTAATGTCAGAGAAACAAATATTCACCATTATGTGGAATATTCTTATTGCCATCCCAGGTAATGTAAGAACGGTATACCACATAGCCAGACTAAAGACACAAATGAATCATTTCTGATGATTGTCAATTATTAATTTTCTGAATGAATTAAAAACGTATGTCCAAAATAAAAATTCTTATGCAATTCATAAAATTGAATCTGCATTGAACAATCCCAAAATTTTGCTCAATATGATGCTTTCAACACAGCAAAATCTAGAATAGAGAAAAGTAATTTCTTTCATAATACAATATAAATCATTATCTAATATAGGCCTTGTAATTAATAAATAATGGAGTCTCCTCAACTTATCAAATAAAAACAGCTTAAAAAACTTTAGAAAAGCAAACCAATTCTTACTTATAAAAGACTAAGAATTCACAAGATTTTTTTTCTTAGAAACGGACAGAAAATATAAACGGGGTTTTCATCATTAAAATGTAACAGATGTCTGTGCTGTCAATGTGCAATTGTTATAGAAAGTACTCTTTGTAATAGTCCCAGTACAAGAAAAGTATTTTCTGTATATTATAACACTCACTGCATATGAAGTGATATGATTTTTTTTATAATCCGAAACAAATGTAACATGCATCATGTTAGACAAGCACTCCAACTTTGTTTCTGAGAAAATAATCATCCCTGGAATAGGTTTCTTGCGAGAATGGTTTGCACTTATGGTAGGAAAAAACTCTTACTGATTAATGTTTTAGAGCTCAAGGAATTGGTCAGTGTACAAAATAATCTTTTTTTACATAGTTTTGTTTATGACTGCATACATTGATGGAAGGTCAGTGCAGGTGAGACCAATTTGGTTAGTACTTGCTCAAGTCAGCCAGTTCCATTCGAGTACCTTGGTTGAGAACTGTTAGGTATGGGGCAGGTGTATGTTGTACTGTTTGATGTGATCTTGATTAGTTTAGCTGCATTTCTCATTATTGCTACATTTACTATCATTAAACTTGAAGAGTACTCTTTGACACCAAAACAGGCTGATCCCATTAAACAGTTTTACTGGTTTTAGAGAAGGAGAGCTTTATAGTATGGTCTGTTTACTGTATCTCTCATTTTTGTCCGATTTCATTGGCTTCACTAACACCTGTTTGTCATTACTATTTCTCCTAAACTAATTGACCATAGTGGCCTTTCTAAAAAAAAAAACCCTCATAATTTCTGCTCCTTCTGTGTGGATAGTTATATCAGGTTGGTGTTTTCAAATGAATGACGTTTTATAATGTCTAGTTGTGTCCTTTTCAGTACAGTACAGTAACAGTAGTACAGTGAAAAATCACTGCTTCTCCTGAATGGGTAGTCTACCTGGTATTTGCACTAAATGATTTCTTATGATGCATATTGGTCCTCACAGGGTTCCTGCAGGTCATGGAATCCTGGAAAAGTTTTAGAATTTAAAAAATAAATTTCAAGGACCTTGAAAAGTTATGGAAATTGTCAAAACCTTGCAAAGTTTTGGAAAAGTCATGGAATTTGTGACAATAGAGTTAAAGAAATTGATTACTTCAAATTTCATAGAGCACTGATTACCGTTTAAATAAAATGATAAAATTATATGGTTTCAATTCATTTAACAAGAGTAAGTTCGTCTATTGGAAGAATCACATGATTGCCGGTGTAGTTCACTAAATAAAAAAAGCAACTGGAAAGTAATGTGTTTTGTTAATATTGTAAATAGGAACACATACAAAGACTACATAGGATTGTTTCCTTTTTTCTTTTGAATACAAATTACATTAAACATTGGATTATGACAAAAATTACTACATAAAGTCAAAGTGTGCTAGCCCAGGTAAATTTAAAATGTACATATTAAAAATATTTGTTGTTAACTTTATTTTAGACTGAAAGATGTCATTATGTTCATTTACTTGACAATGCAAGATAGCACGGTCCTTGAGTTTTATGAAATGGCCCTGGAAAAGTTTTGGAAAAGTCATGGAATTTGGTTTTGTTAAGTCTGCAGGAACCTAGTCCTCAATGTAATATATCCAACATGGTTATCACATTGGTAATATTGAAATATTTTTACCGTTACTACTGAATCCGAAAGCAAATTTGACATGAGATTTTCACCTGAAAACTTGTTATGACATATTTGGTCCTAAATGAAAATGGTGCTGCTTGCACATACAATATAGCCACCACAGCAGCAAAATTTTACTAAATAACATATGTCTAGGTGTTTTAAATTGTGTCGGTCAGACATTTATTTATTATTTCTGCCAAAATAGTCAAATTGAAAATTTTATTTACACAAGTTCTTCTGAGTGGATTTTCATATCTATATTGTGCTTTCAGCATGAGACTTCATGTGATGTACAGTTGGTAGTAAATGTTAATAATGTTGGTAAGTTATCCAGTCTGGTCACCATTGTAGCCATAGTGAAAAAAATCTCGTTATTGCTACTCCTCCAGATGGAAAATAACATCAAAATGTATTTCCACCTGAAGACGTCTAATGCTGTCATATTGAAAGGAAATTGGCTGCAATCTAATATCCTGTGTGTCTACCACAGAAGCAAATTTAGAAATCTTGCTATCACAGAAGAATATCAGAGATAGTGTAAACACTTAGGAGTTATTAAACAGAAGAAATGGTCTTGCCTTCAAATTCATGGGAGTTTTTTTCAGCTGGTTAGCAACAGCTCTTTCAAGGAACTCTTTTTCATTTTAGAATTGGGACAGAGGTGATGGATTAAGTGTCTCTTGAGTGACAAATCATATAATTCTATAGAATACTGGTTTTCCCGTAAATTTTGCATTAAACAAAAGTTAAAATCTAATGTTTTCTTTTTGCAGAGTCCTGCTGTTGTTGAGGAGATGGCACTAAAGGATGGAGAAATGCTTGTCAAAACAAATGAGGAAGATCAAAGTCCAGCTATTTACATTGAAAATTGTTCTCAAGATCTGAGCATGAATTGCTCCATTACCTCTAGCAATAAGAACTCTGTTGCTCACACACAATCCCCTATGTCTCAAGCCAGTCAATATTATTCCAGTGGTGAAGGCAACAGTGTTGCTTTTGATATTAGGAACATAATCAGTGAGGATAAATCACATCTCTGGCAGCATTCTGTGGAAGATCTCTTACATGCTGAAATTTTAATATCTCTTAAGTCAGGGTTCACAGCTGGGAAAACTGAATTATCCTCCTCATACATGGAGCAAAGCTTATCTGAGCCACCATCACATCAAAAAAAGAAGAGGAAATATGAAGATTTGAAGAGTGAAAACAATGACTTTATGATTGATTCTATACAGTCTTTGAACAATAAATGGAAGATAGATGCAGAAGGCACAGCAGAGAAGTGTCCCAATCATCATGTTGTTTGTGATTGTGCCAAAACCAGAGATGTCTACCTCTCAGCCCGTACCAGGTCACATAGTAGCCTAATCTCTTTCAAATGCAGAATTTGTGGGAAAAAATTTGCAGACAATGGTACTCTGTGTCTTCATGTTAAATTACACAAGACTCTACGCTTGTATAAATGTCATGTTTGTGACAAAGTCTTTCAGCACAGCTTTGCCCTTAAGCTTCACATGAAGATGCACAAAACCAAAGATGCAAGTACTGCTTGGTATTCTAACACGGGGAGGGCCACACTTGACAGCAAATCTTCTGCTGAAGAGAGCATATATGAGTGTGATAACAAATCTGCTAAAGAGAGTATATATGAGTGTGATAGCAAATCTTCTGATCAAGAGAATATATATGAGTTTGAAGTTTCAGGAAAAAGGTTGCAACAGGATGGACCTGTAAAGAAAAACCATTTTAGTTCATCACAGTATTTGAGCATTTCATCGAAGACTTACCAAAACTGCTTTGGTCGATTACAGTGTTTGTCATGCCCCAAATCGTTTTCCAATCATCATCAATTGCAAATTCATGCTGTTTATCATTCGGAGCCTATGTTCAAATGCCTTATGTGTGACAAAGCATTTTACCATATGTATCGATGGCAAGTGCATCAAATTTTACATACCGGCATGCCTCAATATGTGTGCAGAATTTGTAATCGATCTTTTTTGTTTTCCTTTAGTCTCCGCATGCATATGAGGCTTCACACATCACTTAGGATCTTGCATAGAATGTTACAATCTGCTCAAGGTTCTAACAGTAGGGCTATAACAGCTAGAACCAAGAACACTCGACAACTCTTGTGAATCAAGTTGTTCCATGTGTGGGTGAAAATTCCAGAACAGGTACAATTGAGATAATTTAGGGCAGAGACATATGTTGCATCATTGTACCATTGTCTTCAGTCACCCATTTTCCTCTGTCAGTCATATCCAGAACAGTTCTGTCAAAGGAATCCAGTTCTATTCACCATGGAGCAATACATGTAGCGCTGAAACTGTTCTCAGGAAAGAACCAGGTGTGAATGATTATACATATATTTTGAAAGAATTTAGCTCATTTGTTTTCCTTTCCTTTTTTTCATGAGGATAAAAACATTTAAATAACCACCAGACTGATTTAAAGATTTCACCTAATTTATTTTTAATTTGTCTAGTCATAAAATTCTGCTTATAGCATAGTAGATTATTGAGTTAAAACATTTAACAGGGTTCCTGCAGGTCATAGAATTCTGGAAAAGTTTTGGAATTAAAAAAATAAATTTCAAAGGCCTTGAAAAGTTTGGAATTTGTCAAACTCATGCAAAATTTTGGAAAAGTCATGAAATTTGTGGCAATAGAGTTAAAGAAATTGATTACTTCAAATTTCATAGAGCACCGAGAACTGATTAAATAAAATGATAAAATTATTATGGCTAAATGGTTTCAATTCATATAATAAGAGTAAGTTCCCCTAATGGAAGTATCACATGATTTCCGGTGTAGTTCACTAAATAAAAGAAAGCAACCGGAAAGTAATGTTTTGTTAATATTGTATATAGGAACACATACAAAGACTACATAGAATTGTTTCCTTCTTTCTTTTGAATACAAATTACATTGATTATTGGATTATGACATGAATTACTACATAAAGTCAAAGTGTGCTAGCCCAGGTAAATTTAAAATGTACATATTAAAAATATTTGTTGTTAAATTATTTCTTATTTTAGATTGAAAGATGTCATTCTCTATGTTCATTTACTTGACAATGCAAGATAATGCTGTCCTTGAGTTTTATGAAATGGCCCTGGAAAAGTTTTGGAAAAGTCATGAAGTTTGTTTTTGTTTAAGTCTGCAGGATTTAATATTTTTCATTTTATCCATCTCCACAATATTCCTAACATTTTACTAATTGCATACTATATTAGGAAGATGTAATGAATCAGAGGGAAGGACAGTAAAGTGATGAGATTTACATTGCAGTCTAAACTGGACACAAATGTTTTCATGATTTTCATGAAATGTGTTGTAATTTTCAGGAAAATAAATGTCTTCTTTTTGTCATTGAGAATCTTGGATTGTCCTGACATTTCTCTCTGATTTTTTGTACTGGGATCAGAGTATTTATAAAAATTGGTCAGAAATGTTTGAATGATATGTGATCTATGCATTTGAATGATATGTGATCTATGCATTTGAATGATGTGTTCTATGCATTTAAATGATGTGTTCTATGCATTTGAATGATGTGATCTATGCATTTGAATGATGTGATCTATGCATTTAAATGATGTGATCTATGCATTTGAATGATGTGATCTATGCATTTGAATGATGTGATCTATGCATTTAAATGATGTGATCTATGCATTTGAATGATGTGATTTATGCATTTAAATGATGTGATCTATGCATTTGAATGATGTGATCTATGCATTTGAATGATGTGATTTATGCATTTAAATGATGTGATCTATGCATTTGAATGATGTGATCTATGCATTTGAATGATGTGATTTATGCATTTGAATGATGTGATCTTGAATCTGACTGACTTGGATTGTGGACAGTCTAGAGTTAGTATTAGTATTTTATAACTGACCTGGCATATCAGCTTGTATGGTCAGGATGGTATCAACTACCTTGTTGTGCAATATCAGGTCCACTTGGAATGTAGTATTTTATAGTCAAATTTATAATTGTATTCAATAGGAAGGAAAACAGCTTTATGCTTTGGAATGTAGGGAGTCTATTAAATAGATGTATCATATCTACATCCTTTGTATTTTCTTGCTCAAAAAGTATTGTTTACTTTGTAGCAATTTATTTTATTTTCTAACAAAATGATCTGTAAATTGATGGCATGTAATAGTTGGCATAGTTACAAATTGTGAAGTGGTTGTCATCTTTCATGTGCAATGAGGTGAATAGCATTGTTAAATATGTGCATATACATTTTGAGATACAAAACACCTTTTCAGTCTGAATTGTTATTGCTTGCCTTTCTTTTAAATTGCATTAGGTCCTTGTTGCTAACATTTATTGTTACAAATTTGTCAGGTTGCTTACACAGAATTTTTTTCAATTGCAAAGTATCATGGTGTTGTTGTAGGGTTTAATGCCATTTTTCAGCACAAGATAGGCTATACATGGCAACCAGTATTAATGGTGTAGGAAGAACCCTGGAAAACCCCAGGAAGAACCGACCCACTAGAAGCTACTGGCAGGCTTTCTCACTTACCCACATTAGCCAAGTCTGGTCTCAAACTCATGCAGTGTTGAGATGGCAGTGATCTGTAAGTCAGAGCTTTAGACCACTCTGCCACTCGGGTCCCTTCATTTTGTACCATATATTTAATCTGTACGTAAGGATCTCTTTTGAAAGTTTCATTTCATTAAGATTTTTAAGTGTTATATCATAAATAGATCAAAGTCTTTATTCCAGCTGTGCTTTCATTTGGATTGTACCATATCTACATTGGCTTTTTTGAATATGAGTGCCATTGTAGTTCTGACCTTCAAATGGTGTCATTTTGGTGGTGCATATGTGACAGTTTCTCAGTAAGGGTCTCCCACTGCAGTGTTTAGCAGACTTGACAACGTTTCACTCAGCTATTCAGCAAATTCAGTAATTATGAGTTATCTCGCTAACAATTAAGTTTTTCTCTCAAAGTTACTTAAATCAATGCCATCTTATGGGCTTGGTACAATTCGCAAGTTGTAAAGTAATATTCATGTAGGCATTTGCGTTTCTCATCAAACTCCTGGTTGTTATTATCAATTAATTTGATCAATTCATCCATTCTAATTCGCAATATTTAAATGTCCATTCAAGTTTTGAATATCTGTGTGGTTTATTTCATTTAATTGTATTCATTCTAACATTAAATGCAATAGTTTATCTGTCTTAGTTTTAATGCACCTGTTGATTATAATCACCGGTCACATGTCAATTGTAAAGTTTTGTTCAAAGTCGTTAAATATTTTCACATTTGTTCATCTATTTATTTCATCATTCCTATTTCATTATTTCTCAATAAACATGTTTCTTTTGTATTTATTTTTACTGTTGAACTGTAAACTGTAACATCTTGATCTTTCACTCAAATTAGCAATAAATATCACTCAAATCCGCAACAAATCCACAATAAATTACAAGGCTTTGTATCTTTTACTGTGGTTTTATACACATTTATCCAATTGCTGTCATTTGTTCATTTTCTATAACAGTTAATTTTTTTAATCATTTAGACAGATTTCTGGTCTGATCTTTGAAGCTTTCAGTAAAAATTATAAAGTGTTCCAGTAATCTAAAGATTTAAGTTTCTCCATGTTGAAATTTAATTGGATAAAAAAGAAAATGAATATAGTTTTGCCCAATTTGTCAAAAAGAAAGTAGATAAACTGATTCTTGTTACTAAACATACACCAAAGTACCTAATAAGAAATGACATGAATAAAATGGCACTACAATGACAACACAAGATGCTACAAAGATGAAAATTTTAACCCAATTAAAACATGCTGTGCATTAATGCAAAGAATTTAGACAATGATCATGCTATACTAAATTCATTGTCGAATCTATTAGATCCAGATTAGCAAAATGTTTGCTGAACCAGCTTTTGGTACATAATTGACAGTGAATTGTTTTCCTAAAGTTATTAACGGCCACTGAGGAAAGAGATACAAAAACAAAAAAAAAAAGAAAATAACAGTAAGTGCCATTAACTTTATCATTCTATACATTTTGAACAGTACAGTGGTCCCCCTCATGAATGCCACTCCATCTCACCCTGTCCAGTAGCCACCCACTCTTTGCAGCCAGATTACCTTGGCACGGACGAGCTTGAGTTCAAAAGTACCCCTTAAGAAAAGCCACCCCTCTAACACGGCCAACATATTAGTGCACAAATGTAAAATTTACTACTCACAAGTGGCGGCATTTTTTAATTAATGTGTCTAGAACCAGTAATTAACTACGAAAAGGTAAGTAATCCAATTAACTTTCCCAATGTCTGGTTTTCATTACGGAAAGAAGTGTTGGCTAAAGTACAGGTTCTACTAAGTTTATGGTTATATCCTTAACGCTGACGTTTGCAGGAAATGAGGTCAGCAATGTTTTGATAGAGCTTTGGCCTGACCACCGCAGTTTGTTCTTTATTTTGGGGGGGGGTGCCGATTACAACCGCAAGATCATAACATGGTTAGATACATACCAATGGAGTCTGCAAAATTTGATAGAGCCTTTAGCTTAATACAGGATTTTTTTAATAAAAAAACTGACGATTACGATCAGTGTAATTGTCAAAGATCATAACGTGGTCAGATAGGCTAAAAAATAAATTTTGTAGATTAACGCACACAGAGAAACAATTAGGCTTGAACAAAACAGGGTACCGGACTGAAAAATCGAGTGACAGCACATGTATCATTACCTTTATACCTTTTAATTTACGAACCTTTCATATGCAAAATTAAATTGCAGTACTGTAAATTTAGCAATATAGAAATAAATCATTAAAAAAATTTAACATGTCATCACATAATCAAAGAAATAATAAACTAGAAGAAAAAGTAAGTTATTCGACTTGATGGCAATGGGGAGAGTTCACTTGCCGAAAGATTTTATGTTGACAAGACTCAAATAAGCAAGATTGTAAAATAAGGAGAATATTGTGTAGCAATGGGAATATAGTGTAAATGGAAAGATAATTAAATGCGAAACAACACATGTACCAAGATTTATGTCAAGTTTTTGAGTGCTAATAATATCTCACTCGCATTCCACGCCTAAGAATAATAACTATTAATTTATGTTACCTTGAAATATTTTTTTAAAGACAAGAACATTTTAATAATTAATGTTACTTTTAAATGAAAATATTAACTGATTTAAGTTGCATGTATCTTTCCTACTATTTGCATTTATACATAACATCTCACAAATAAAAGTCCCCTTAAGAAAGGACACTCGTCTTTATAAGGCCACTTTCCTGGTTCAAAAGGGGTGACCGTATAGGATGTACTGCTTTTCCATTTAGCATCTATCCCATAGGAAGCAGCTAATACATAGTTTAGTGCATATTAAGCAGCTAATACATATTGTTTAGTGCATATTAAGCAGCTAATACATATAGTTTAGTGCATATTAAGCAGCTAATACATAGTTTAGTGCATATTAAGCAGCTAATACATATAGTTTAGTGCATAGGAAGCAGCTAATACATATAGTTTAGTGCATATTAAGCAGCTAATACATAGTTTAGTGTATAGGAAACAGCTAATACATATAGTTTAGTGCATATTAAGCAGCTAATACATAGAGTTTAGTGCATAGGAAGCAGTTAATACCTAGATTTTAGTGCATAGGAAGCAGCTAATACATAGATTTTAGTGCATAGGAAGCATTTAATACCTAGATTTTAGTGCATAGGAAGCAGCTAATACATGGAGTTTAGTGCATAAGAACAGCTAATACATATAGTTTAGTGCATAGGAAGCAGCTAATACATATAGTTTAGTGCATAGGAAGAAGCTAATACATATAGTTTAGTGCATAGGAAGCAGCTAATACATATCGTTTAGTGCATAGGAAGCAGCTAATAAACAATACTGCTTTTCCTTTCTAGAGTTTAGTGCATAGGTAGCAGCTAATAAACAATACTGCTTTTCCTTTCTAGAGTTTAGTGCATAGGTAGCAGCTAATACATAGAGTTTAGTGCATAGGAAGCAGTTAATACATAGATTTTAGTGCATAGGAAGCAGCTAATACGTAGAGTTCAGTGCATAGGAAGCATTTAATACCTAGATTTTAGTGCATAGGAAGCAGCTAATACATATAGTTTAGTGCATAGGAAGCAGCTAATACATATCGTTTAGTGCATAGGAAGCAGCTAATAAACAATACTGCTTTCCTTTCTAGAGTTTAGTGCATAGGTAACAGCTAATAAACAATACTGCTTTTCCCTTCTACTGTTTAGTGCATAGGTAGCAGCTAATAAACAATACTGCTTTTCCTTTCTAGAGTTTAGTGCATAGGTAGCAGCTAATACACAGTACTGTTTTATGTCTTCAGAGTTTAGTACATAGGAAGCAACCAATACTTAAGTGGCAACTATTGTACAAAATGTGGGTAAAGAGTAAGGCATCAACAACAAAACAACCAGCACACATTATTTTTATGAGTACTTATGCTCTATCATGCTATGCAAAACCTCTTTGGTTTTCTTTTTATTTATTTTGTTGTGCTCTGAAGAGAATATTTAAATTGAATGTGTTTAATATTAATACACTAACAAATAAGGCAGATAGAGGCAATCAATTTAAATAAGTTTTTAAATTCTAGTGAAATATCTTATACCAGTTAATGTAATATTATCATTTACAGTTTATCGTGTACATTCTCTAACTTTACAGTCAGAACAATATGAAAATCATTGATATTAAGGTATAAATCACAATAGAGAGCGAGACAGAAATTTTGCTGCTCTGGTATTGATGAAAATTTAATATTTCTCTATTTTTATTCACCTTTTCGAACTTTTCAGTGAAACTTGGTATTTGCGATCTCCATTTTCATTATCTGTGGCTAAATATTGTTTGCACTTGTCTGTCAAAGTAGAAATGTGCACTTGTCTGGCAAAAAAGAAATAGGTAGTTTTTATTGCATTTTCTTTCGATAAATGATCCCCCTCCCACTGTGCCTTTGCGTCCATGATTCGACTCCAAGATATGATTTTTGTCCCTTTTAAATGATAAGCTTACATTTTGCAAGTGTGCTAAGGTTACACTCAGTGCTTTATAAATATCCGACAAAGTGGCCAAGGATGCAGTTGATTTTGATTACTGATGTCGAAAATCTTACTTGTAAATAATGATGACTGTATTGGAGACATTGAGCGTGCAATCAATGATGACAAAAATCTTTATATTATTTCAGAGATTTCACATCAATTGAATATTATAGATCCAATAGAAATTATTCCACAGTATAACAAATGGATAAAGGCATGGATGAATTACAATACCAACTGGAATAGACTTCTAATAATGAACGAAATACGTTATCATATAAATCCTGTGTGAATTCCAGTTCAAACCACCATGAAGGTCAAAATCAGATATTCCTAGCAATTAAAACTATATCAGTATATCGATCGTACAAAGGTTTTATTAGTCACGTTTGGTAACGTTGGCGAAAAGAGGGTAAAAATTGGGAAGACAACAAAAAAACTAAAAATCATCACCATCTGGTATCCAATTAAAAGTACCCTGGAGAGTAGAAGATGCACGCAGCATATAATAATGAAGAGGTAGAAGATGAATGTTAGAATGTTTAAGTGGAGAGATAACTGCAGTGAAAACTTATTCTCGATATACAAGGAACGATAATTGAGAGGCTATGCAAACTATACATATGTTGTTAATTCGAACATGATATTGGGGCGTTTGTTAACGGTACTTTCAACACATTTTCGCTATAACATGCAGAATAAGTAGAAGCTATACGTGCCTTTCCCAAGAAGACACCGAGATAACAGGCAAGGGTTGACATAGGCGGGTATCGAACATGTCACCCAGCCAAGAGTTAAAAAAATATCAGAAAAGAAAAAGATGCAAACAAAAGATGTAATTTAAGAACAGTTAAAAAGTAAATGAAAACAAATGAGCGCATTTGTGGGAGATTTTAAGAATGCATTAAAAAAATGAATTAAAAACTAATTATTATCGAGAGGTGAAAGGCTAAAACAATAGTTTGAAAAATAGTGTCAATCGTTTCTTTAGCTACTGCCATACACATGACGATATCAATTGCTGCTCTGTACAGAAAAAGTATGCAAAAGTGTATGGGGTGGACGAGAAGCAAGTAATGCCTCGTATGAGAGATCAGGCACCAAAGCTGTTCATTGATTAAATTAAAAATAATAAACGTGAATGATTATTTGCCTGTGTTACAAATAACGCAACGGCATCTACATTAAATTATGATCTGAGGTTTAATTTTGCTAACAGTACTTACCATATTGTTTTCTACCTTACTGCACATTTAATCTCATTTCTTTTGTTTTGTTATTTGAATTTATCATTAGTCTAAACAGATCACATAGAGGGTTCAAGAAAGCTCATTTCCGTAGGTGAGCTAAATGTTTGCAAGCTAAAAGAATAAACGATAAATTATAGCACCTTCTACAACGAATAGTATCAGTATAACTGAGTTGTTTCATTTCATAGCCACAGTCCTATGTTGAGATTTGATGGACACCAATAAGAGGTCATGGTCTGTTAACTTTGAGATTCACCAAACAAACCACACCTTTAAAATTTCTGAAAGTGACGCACACCATTCAGAGCATAAAATTACTAGCAATAACTCTCCCTGAAAGAAATCTGCAACATTTTATTAATTGAATATTAAAACTAAGTGGAGTGGAAATTGCAAATGTCATCAAAACATGAACTTTAATTGATTTTTCTTAGAGGTACATGTAAGACTGTGGAGATTTGATTTTAACCAGATTGTATCTCTCACTTGAACAATTTCTGAGTGTATATCACAACTACAATGACATATTTTTAGAATTAAAAAGCCAGGGAGTATTCAGACATCTACTGAACCTGATATAGTTTGCAGATGCATCGGGACGAAATCAATTCATAAAAAATTAATTAAAAAGCAAGAACATGACGTTAGCACATTTGAGCTAATTTTATATAAAGTCTCAGAGTATTGAAAATTCTTTTAACAGTGACTATTTTCGTATAATCTTTTTCATCATTACAATCGATTACAAAGCGGTATCGTAATAAGATTGAATATCAGCATAAAAGATGAAGATTGAAAGTGATTGATTCTCAAGTTATGTCATATCAAGTAAATGGTTAAGATATATGTTAAAGATTCCTATGATTAAAGTCGTTCAACATAGAGTCAAAAACAAAAAAAAATGTCGATTTGTCATTACAGTCGAAAACTGAAAAATTCAGATGGTTTCAATTTAAACGTGGGTAAAAAAAATGGTCCCAGTTTGCTTGTATAATGTTGGTAGTTTTACCTAGCAAAACCTAGTGGAAACTTTAACCATATTATTTGGAATTTTCATAACTACAGGTATTTTTCTACACAGCGCATTTGATTAGATTACGAGCATATATCACCATCTAAGTTTATCTCATCTTTCAAGGACAGATGTTCAATGGTAACAGCATGTCCTTCAATATATAAAAATACAAATCAGCCCCATGTAAAAAAAATACTAAAATGTAAACCAGATATACTTACATAGAACCACTTTTTTACATTATTTATTCTCAAGGAAATTTATTTTATTGTTTGCCTTTGAAATCTGTTGGTAGACTTAAAAAAAAAAACATTCCATTTTATTTGATGTTTGTCACATAAAGTTTGCTATAAGCAATCGAATTTTCTGGTTTATAGTAAAGATGTCTTACATTCTGCTTGTTCTCGGTCATTTAAAATAAAATTAAAACAGAGAAAACTCCATATTCTGATAAATTATCTTTAGGTGCATTCAACAAGCCAACATGATGATCATCTGCTTTAAAAACTTATATGTTATGTAGCATTTTCTTAATCTTAAAACGTACAAACAATTTCAGATTTATGTCACAATTATCCATCCCAACATTTGATTGTAAGACAAGTACTTCATATATTAAGTCCCCATGTCTTGCTTTAAACTAAGCCCTCCATAACTTCTTTATTTTGTTGATTAACCTTGTTTGGTATGTGAGACCTTGATCTTCAAGTTGTACTGTAAATTAGTTAAATGCAGATCTATGCATGTACCCACAGCAAATACATGATTTATTTCTTTTGCGTACTTCACTTATGTAATCATTTTCTTATCTGGATACTGCTCAAGTGGTCTAAGTGGTTAGAGCATCTGCTTTTGGTGTGGTAGGCTGCATGTTTGAACTCCTGCTGAGTCATACCAAGACTTTTAAAAATTGTTACAAGCAACTGCCTCGCTCGTCGCTCAGCATTAAGAGGTTAGTGCTTGGTTTCAGGATAACGTGACTGGTAGGACATAAAGCTACGTGTCTGTAGTATGATGCCACAGAACTAGAGATCGCTATAAATTACCGACTAAATTATGACTAAAATTGTTAAGGCTATGTTAAAAATCCCCCAAACACACATAAATACAATCTTATCTGGACTGATATTAATTATTCCATTATTATCACCAACAGTAATTTGTAAATTTGAATCAGTTTTTAAAGAAATATATATTTTATACTTGAGATAAACAAAAAAATGAACATTTATATTCGTTTGTATGTATGTTATTTTGAATCATTGTAAATTTTGATCAAACTTTTATCTACAATCACATATTTTTAAACTGTCAAATACAGTTTAATGTAGCTTTTACGACATTATATATGTGGTGCTAAATAACTTTACTATGTCTGCAAAATTTTGTACAAATTGTTTACTCATGTTGAAATACTTTTTATTTCTGTGTTGTTGTGTTCCCAATCAAGTGGGTTAGTGCAAAAAGGAAATCTGATATTTTTTTAGGATAGAATACCAACAACCAGATTCAGATAAACTCAGTGAAAATTTGCAAATATATAAAACGATAAATTGGACAGAAATATCCAATTATACTTGATATAAAGTTATATACAAAAGTCATTACAGAAAATGGTGACAGTTTAACTTGTCAAAGACTTTGTCAATATAAAGTTGACTGTTCTAACTGAATTTAAATTTTATTATCTTTACAAACTTATGTGGTGGAAACATGAATGTTGACAGAGAAATGCAGCTAATATACACCAATATAGTTCTTCATCCAGGGCCCTAATATGTTAATTATACTGTTTCATCCTGGTCGTATCTGGACAAGTGGTCCAACATCCTCATGAACTAAGAGTCGTCTGAGGTCTTGTTATAATATATAACTATTTATCCTCAGAGATCTTTTTATATAATTCAGAGCTATTTACTCTGAGAGATCTTGTCTGTGTGTGTGTGTGTGTGTGTGTGTGTGTGTGTGTGTATATATATATATATATATATATATATATATATATATATATATATATATATATATATATATATATATATATTGGAGATCATGTTATATATATAATAAAGTTACCCCGAGTGGCCGAGTGGTCTAAAGCGCTGACGATTACGGATCACAGCCATCTCACTTCTATCTGCGTGAGTTCGAGTCATGGCTCGGCTAACGTGGGTAAGTGGTGAGAAAGCCTGCCAATAGCTTATCGTGGGTCGGTGGTTCTTCCCGGGGGTTTTCCAGGGTTGTTCCTTCACCATTTATACTGGCCGCCATGTATAGCCTATCTTGTGCTGAAAAAAATGGCGTTAAACCTTATAACAACAACAGCAGATATAATAAGTAGTTACTTATGTATTTACCGTATATATTGGGACACGATAAAAAAAATTTTTTTTTATCTCCGAGAACTTATGGTGAAACTTTTTTCACATAGGTCATATGTCCCAAAACTTTTAAAAAACGAAATAAATTTGTACTGCATTTGTGCTCAAACCCACCAATGTAAATTGCAATAAGACAGATAAACACAACGCTTATTTCATAATTAAAAAAAAAAGAAACTAACCTAGTATTGTTATAATTTATTCCTTTTTTTTCCAAACAGGAACATTAAATAATAAAAAAAATATCGACGAAATCTGTTTATGCAGTGTAGGCTAGAATAATATAGCGTGTATCGCTTAAGACCAATGTCAAACGCCATGTTGTTAATTGAGATGAACATTGCGAAACAAATTGTGTGTGGTTGTGCTCAAAGGTTTGAATATATTATTCGACTGAAACTGGATCCAACAAAATAGCAAACAAGATGGAAATAATTAACCAATATCTTGAAGACAACTATAATGCACACATGACACAGTGTTAAGTGCAAAATAAAAAAAAAATTATATTCAGGTCCAATGTATGACAGTATCTCGCAAATAAAAATCATTATTTGAAAACATTCGCTTGTTTATGAGATACAATCTTTTCGTTGGCACAGGTTACACAATATCGTTACAATTTACCCGCAGACACCAATGCTTCTTTGTAATTGTTACTACTATATATGCCAAGGACATAGGAGCCAGTGTAGTAAATAAGCACAACTAGCAGGAAGCACTTGAACTTACCGATAGGGCAAAGAAAAAGGTTATTTTTTTAATACAAAGAAAGCCGAGATCAGAAGCTGACTTTGGTTATTTTTCTAATTAAAGAAAAATCAACATAAAAAAGTTATTTTATTGCAAAACAAGCCGACATTATAAGTGTGGGATGTTTTTGACGTTTTGTTGAATATACAAAGAGGGCAAAGATATAGAAATAAACCTTGGATGCTTTTCACCGATATTCACGGTAAATTTGAAAACTAATTGAAACAATGTAACAAATTATTTAGTGACACAATATAGTGCTTCGTGCATGGACGTCCATGGTCCATCGTCGCCCAGAATATTTGGAGAAAATAAAACCAAGTCATAAAATCGTGCAGGACAGAAGAGAAGCTGACCAATTCGGAAACGAGAGAGAAATAATCAGCCGATATATTGAAGACAACCGCCATTCACACATAGTGTTAGGTGCAAAATAATTAAGATTGAATTATATCCAGGTCTACTGATTGCATGGACAGTATCTCGCAAATAAAAAAAAAAAATATTCACTTGAGTGCTGGTGACAGTCTTTTCACCAGTTGGGTTACAAAACGATTATTAGGGTTTACTTGCCGACATCACTGCTTCATTTGTATTAATTATAATTACAGATGTCAAGCACCTTGAAGCCCGGGTGGCGAATAAACACAACTGGCATCTGGGAGCAAACGTCTTCTTTGAACTTACCGACAGGACATTAAAGACTAAGTTTTTTTTTATTACAAAACAAGCTGACATCGAATCCTCGGTAACCATTTTTTTTTAA
The DNA here is from genome assembly GCA_016746295.1 of Potamilus streckersoni. Lineage (NCBI taxonomy): Eukaryota > Metazoa > Mollusca > Bivalvia > Unionida > Unionidae > Potamilus > Potamilus streckersoni. The sequence goes on from JAEAOA010002143.1 coordinate 699,992, forward strand.
AGGCTATCAATAAGGTTATTTTATTGCGAAGCAATAATGAAAAATAAGGATGAAAAGTATTAATAATTCCCCTTTTGCAAATTAATTTAATATGGTACAAATTTTAATCACACACACACACACACACACACACACATAGGTAGTTTCCATACAAGACCTTGTTATATAATACTACAGGCTACTTACCTTCTGAGGTCATGTTATATATAATACAGACTTACGTACCAGCTGGTCTTGTAACAAATAACACAGAACTATCTGAGAACTTGTTATTTATAATGTAAAAGTAGTTACTTTTTGAGGTCTTGTTATTTATAATACTGAGCTCATAGCCTTCTTGGGTCTTGTATGTATGTATGTATGTATGTATGTATGTATGTATGTATGTATGTATGTATGTATGTATGTATGTATGTATGTATGTATGTATGTATGGAGAGAGAGAGAGAGAGAGAGAGAGAGAGAGAGAGAGAGAGAGAGAGAGAGAGAGAGAGAGAGAACTAAGAACTACTTAACCATCTGAGCTCCTCTTAGACATAATAAAATGCTATTTACCATCTAAGGTCTCGTCTCATGTAATATAGAGTTGATAATAGAGCTTTCATATTTGTAATAGGTATAGGAATACTGGATTGAGAAAAATACTGAGGACCAATGTGTCTAAATGCAATTAAAAGACTTAAATTTACTTCTAAATTTTTCTAATGGCTTTCTAACTGGATAATTCTTAGTTATTTGATAAGCGAATTTTTGTACCAGTATCTTCGAATTCCCAAATTGTTATCAAATGTGTGATAAAGCTTTTTGAATGCAGAAATTTATTCAATTACATTCATATATCCCTCATAAAATGGGTACTCTTTTATTTCCAATAGAAATATATCTATGTCATACTGCATAGAGCAATACTTGAAAGCTCCAGCATTAGGCTGAATAAACTGGCTTGAGAAAGTTGAGGTTTCTTAAAGGTAACATCATATAGAAAGTCTTTATGAACTATCTAATCTTCATTGTACTGACGGCTTTCTTACTGCTGATATCAAAGCACATGAAATATTCTTATACAGGTAAACTAGTTTTCATCATTGTATCGATGTCCTTATGAACATATTTGTTTTCATTGCATCAATGTCCTTATAAACTACATTGTCTTCATTTTATCAATGGTTTCATAAGTTTGCTTGTCATGAATGAATCATTGTCCTTATGAACAAGCTTGTCTTGATTGTTTCAGTGTTCTTATGAATAAGCGTGTCTTCACTGCATCAATGTCCTCAAGAACAAACCTCCATGTGTCATTGTCATTATGAAGTAGTCTTCGTTATATTGATGTCCTTAAGAACTAGCTTGTCTTGATTTTATCAATGTCCTTATAAACTAGTGTTATGTGTCTAGGCTCATACAAAAAGTAACAAGAAAAGAGTGAAGCCAACAAGCTTTTGTAAAATTTAACAAATAATTTATTTCCCTAAAAAAAAACCAAAGTAAAAATGAGAAAAAGGTCTTACAGTTTACAAATCAAATCCAAATTTAATCCAAGAATTAAAAACAGAAGTCCTATTATTTAAAAATCCCAATGAAATTCAAAATGGAGGTGACGAAGTCTGTTGCAACCTTCAAAGTGTTGTTGTATCAACAGTTCCTTTGTTGAATCACAGAAAACAATATTCCAATTTGGAATTCCAAATAATTTTTAATAAATGTCTTTGTGGAAGAATTTAGCAAAGAGCACTTTATATATATATATATATATATATATATATATATATATATATATATATATATATATATATATATATATATATATATATATATATCCAGGGAAGGAATCACTAATTCCAACAAATACAAATTCAACCATACTGGTTACTACAAAACATTTTTAAGTTTCCAAGGCATAAACAGAATTGGCTAATTCTTCTTCTAAAACATAGTTATACAGTAAGTTAAGATGGAAAACATTCCTGTATGAAGGTCAAGTGGTCACTTTTCTAGAACGCAGAAACTTTAGTACAGCTTTAGCTAAAATCAATGGTTCCTACTCTGGAAATTTAAAAAAAAGTTATTTACTACAAGCTCTTGCTAGTTCTGAATCAAGGTCAGCAACTAGATACAATGTTTCCACTACTGGATGTTTATTAGGTCAAACAGAACTGAACTGAACTAAAAAAAAATATCAAATCCAGTAGACAAAGTTATCATTACAAAAACATGTAATGAAATGATTTTTTTTTTTGGCAGTAACAAACAATTAAATTACATATACATAATGCTAACTTGTCTTCATTGTATTGATGTCCTTATAAACTGTCTTCATTGTCTTGCCATCCTTATCAACGAGCTTGTCTTCAGTGTATTAAGGTCCTTATAAACTGTCTTCATTGTCTTGACATCCTTATCAACGAGCGTCAGTATATCAATGTCCTTATATTGTATTGACATCCTTATCAACGAGCGTGTCTTCAGTGTAACAATGTCCTTATAAATTGTCTTCATTGTCTTGACATCCTTATCAATGAGCTTGTCTTCAGTGTATCAATGTCCTTATAAACTAACTGTCTTCATTGTCTTGACATCCTTATCAACGAGCTTGTCTTCAGTGTATCAATGTCCATATAAACTAACTGTTTTAATTGTATTAACATCCTTATCAACAAGCTTGTCTTCCATGTATTATTGTCCTTATAAACTGTCTTCATTGTCTTGACATCCTTATCAAAGAGCCTGTCGTCAGTATATCAATGTTCTTATAAACTGTCTTCATTGTCTTGACATCCTTATCAAAGAGCTTGTTGTCAGTATATCAATGTCCTTATAAACTGTCTTCATTGTTTTGACGTTCTTATCAAAGAGCCTGTCTTCAGTGTATTAAGGTCCTTATAAACTGTCTTCATTGTTTTGACGTCCTTATCAATGAGCTTGTCTTCACTGTATCAATTTTCAAACAAACTATCTGATCTCTACTGTATTGATGACTTTGTAATTGCTCTCATCATAGCATAAAGAATGACCTTCAGAACTAGCATAAGAACATTTATCAATGATATTTCAGAATAAATGCTGTTGGAACTTTTGCCTCTGACAACTGCTAAATAATACATGAACATTATCTTCAGAGGTTTTAAAACCTATTTATCTGTAACCATCATGTAGCCATACTCAACAATTTAAGACATTTAAGTCTATTTGTTTCAGCAGCATTATGCTCTACACTGTTATGTCACTGTTAATAGCATTGGTACAAAGAATTTTAGAACACTTTTTTTAAAACTGCAATATGACATTCTTTTTAAATCAATAAATTCATACATAATTTTTAATCTATTAAACCATATATACATAGTAGAATATTGCACCAATTTTTGAATGAATTTATATATTTCTCTGCAGTTTCAAATTTTTTTTCTGTCAGCAAAGTTTAACCAATGTTACAACTTGCACAGGGTTTCACTGTTTAAACAAGTTTAAATTTAAACATACTATCATGGCCACATCAATGTAGCTCTTTTTATATTCCATATTTTCTACATAATATATGAGAGAGAGAGAGAGAGAGAGAGAGAGAGAGAGAGAGAGAGAGAGAGAGAGAGAGAGAGAGAGAGAGAGAGAGAGAGGTGTCTAAGATGTTCTGAAGTCAACCTACTCCAATCTCATACTTGCCTATAAAATCTGATGCTAAATTTATATGCATGCATGCATACTTCTACATAATGTATGGTGTAGAGAGAGAGAGAGAGAGAGAGAGAGAGAAAGGGTTCGTGTCTAACATGTTCTGAAGCCAACCTACTCCAATCTCATACTTGCCTATACAATCTGATGCTAAATTTATATGCATGCATGCAAACCCTCAAATCACACCTCAATCATGCACTGCATTCATTTTCAATCTATCTGATGATTTCTCTACCTCCACACCCACCACCCTTATTTGTATGTTAATTTGTCTACCTACCACTACTAATTTGAAACAAATGGCACTGTAGAGGATAATGCCAGTTAGACTCAATACTGCAAGTGAAACCTGAAGATCAGTCACAAATTATTGCAGGCAAAATAGATCACAGTATATGAATCTGAAACTGTTTCACATCTCCAACAAAATATATAAATACTTTTTATTCAAAATTAACATGACACAAAAGTTTGTAGAAAATACTCTATTTTACATGATTAATTATGCAGCCATCTTTGATAAAATCTCTTTACTTCTGCATAGATTAACATTAGTCATTACTCATACAAGTTCTTAAAAGAAAGTTTATATTACACATGTAATAAAAGCCAAAACCCATCACAAATTGATAAATTATACATACATTCTACTTTCATAAATACATATAACCCAAGAAAACAGTCACATACCTCAAAACTTACTGCAGTATCATTTACTGTACATCAGTGAATCAAACTAGAGACTTGATTCTACATTCATTTTCCCAAAAATAATTTAAATAAAAAATATTACAATCAAAAACCCATTCTGCATATCATATCAACAAAATTTACCTTTATAAATCATTTGTAATATTTTAATCAGGTCTTCCTTTCAGCATATTTGTAATTTAGGTTGCCTTTACAGCCTATATTGTAATTTAGGTAGCCTTGTCAGCCTCTTTGTAATTTAGATTGCCTTTTCACCCTATTTCTAATTTGGTGTCATTTTTCTGCCTATTTCTAATTTAGGTGGCCTTTTCATCCTACTTGTACTTTAGGTGGTCTTTTCAACCTATTTGTACTTTAGATTGCCTTTTCAGCCTATTTGTAATTTAGATGGCTTTTTAAGCCTATATGTAGTTAAGGTTTCCTTTTCAGCGTATTTATAATTTAGTGTCATTTATGTGCCTATTTCTACTTTATGTGGCCTTTTCAGCCTATTTTCAATTAGGTGACCTTTCTAATTTAGGTAGCCTTTTCAGCCCATTTCTAACTTAGGTAACCTATTCAGATTATTTCTAATATAGGTGGGCTTTTTCAGCACAGTTCCAATTTTGGTGGCCTTCTTTTAGTGTATTTCTAATTTGGGTGGCCTTTATCAGCCTATTTCTAATTTAGAAGTGCCTGTATTTTATAGTTTCATTTTCTGAGAAGCCACCTTTAAAGGTGTTAAGTTTCAGAGATCAACATTTTTAGATGCAAAAACTGATCATATCTAAATGACAACATTTACATACATACATACTTAATAACATGAACAATTTATTATGGTGATTCTTTCTGGTTTTTTATTTACTATCAGCTTTCTGCTCATATTCAATGTATTTACACAATGCCATCCAAGTTTCTGTCACCCAACTATCATGAAAATACCTATTCCACTACATACTGAATTTTATCTTGGTATTTTTGGTAGGATAATTAAGATAAAACCCTCTATTAATTAAACACCCTGACAGAAAGCACCTTGCCAGATTTCCAGTTATTCTAAATGATGGATAGGACAACAAAAGCTGATTTAATATTTAGTATTTTTGAAAATAAGATAAAATAAGACGAACAAAATTTCATTCTGTATTCCATATTGTAAAATTTTAAAAATAAAATGTTATTCTCAATGATCACAACTGAAGGATTACGATGGATAAATGACTTACAAGCTTAAAACAATGTTTCTTCAAAATATAATGCTTTAAACAATTGTCTGTTGTTGAACATCATTTTTCACAGACATATAATATAGTTTAATGAAGTTTTGTTCCTTGATCACTAACACAACCTTTTGCATTATATAACACCAAATTCTCATCATCGTTTTTTTCTTTTTGTTAGTGATACTAAATTTTGATATGAAAACCATTCATATGTTAAGAAAAGAACTAACAGGAAAATACCATACTATAACAGTCCTCATTCACAGAGATTTCAGCATGGATGACTGTAGACTTTTTACACTATTCTTTTTGTTTTGCAAAAAAATGTTAAATTTGGCAGTGCCTTTATCACAGGAAATCTGATCAAATTTAAAAAATTAAATAAATTTAAGTGCTTATCTAGAATAAGTATGGTAACAGTCAAATATAAATCTGTTACTGTTATAGAAGAAACTTTCTTATGGGCTTAAGATTCATTTTCAAAAATGTCTAAACATGATAACCACAGTTCCTAAGTAGAATTTTGGACTATGAATTACCTGGTACTTGCAACATTTTACTCTCTACTTAATATTTAAAGATATTTTTTGGGGTTGTATTTCTCATATTTTGTCATTGCAAAATTTACAACAAGGATAAATATTTTTTGCCAAGTAAAAATACAAATTTAACATTTTGGATAAGGTCATCTTACATAAATTATTTTTTTATATTATTATTATATTAAAATATTACTATTATTAATAATTATTAATATTAAGTTATTATACAATAATACACTAATTATAAGTAAGAAAATGAAAACATTTATCTGCCAAGTTATTAATAACAAAACTGGAACTGTACTGGAAGAAATATGTATCATACTGTTTTTCTTGAGACTGTTATGATTATGTTTATGCAAAGTTGCTTGGCATGCCTGTTAACTAAAGTGTTGAGTACTATAAAAAGAGCAAAATAAAACAAACCAAGCCAGCAACCAATCATTAAATTCAGGCTAAGATTAAGATACTTTTTACTCTTTTTCTCTCTTTATATATATATATATATATATATATATATATATATATATAGTACTATCTATATAAATCCATATTCCTTCTCACCTCAATATATTGGGTTCCACAAATACTGTGCCCTGGATTTACAATATTCTATTTCAACTTTAAAATGTAACATGGAATGTATGATAACATGAACTGTACAATTAAGTCTATATTAATATTTACTTAATTACTGTTTCTGGTTACTGGTATAATGATATAATAAGGCATATATATGGGTATGGAACATACATAACAAAGTCATGGTTAAAGACTAATTATTTTCATAGAGTAATTTTAGTTATTTATACAAGATATGAGATATGGATAGAACATAAAAAACTGCAAAAGCAATTACAATCACATTAAGTTTACCCACATCTCTGGTAAGAAGACTGTCTTTTAAAGTGTTCCTGATACAGGCTTAATTGAATTTTTGTTTTACATGAGATCTTACTTGTGTGAAGTAACAATACATCTGTTTCTCCATTGCTCACAATAATCAATAATTTTACAATGGGCATGATCCTGGAATAAACTAATCATATACTGATGCAGCAGAACCTGTCTTGAAAGACCACCCTTTCTGCCAAAACACTATAGTATCTCAAGGCAGGTGGTCTTTCATGATGGGTTATAAGACTATGTAATCAATAAATCTGTGTACTGAGAATAAGGTCTCTCAAGACAGGTGGTCTCACATAACTGGTCTTTCAAGACAGGTGTTACTGAATTACATTAAAACATGATATGAGCAAACTCAATCAGCAACTATATGTAAGTTAGGAGAGCAAAAACATTATGAATAGATTGTCTTTACTAACACTGGTTTGAACAACCACCTGCTAAATACAAGCAGCAGCAATGAATGTCAAAATATGTTTCAATGCTGCTATGAATGACTAGAACACAAAACCAGATATAAACACTACAAATCTCTATTTGTCATATGTACCTATGATTATTGAGTAGTGTCTGAAGGCAGACTGCAGACTGTACTGAATCAAGTGGCACAAAAAATGTCTGGTTATGTTAACTTACTGGCAGAGTTATGTGTTAAACCAGACTTGTATACCTATCACACCACCACTAATGTTTCATCATGTCCTAAATCACTATTTATAATCAATGAGTCCATCAGCAATCACAGATGTACATAGGGAGTTCAGTCTGTGTGATTATCTGTTCTGAAAATCTGCACACTACCAATAATGTCATAAATACAGGCTTTCAAATGGGTAATGATTTAATATTAAATTTATGAAATGTGATGAATCAAGTAGTTTTTGTGAACCTCGGCAAGCAAAAGCCACACATTATTCAACAAGTTTCATAAATTTAATATTAAAACATTACCCATTTGAGATTCTTTTATCACAGTTTTTATTTCAGTGGAAATTATTTCGATAGAAAGAAGATTGAATAATTTTGTTCATTCTGACAGATGTTGTACCTTTCATTTGTTGCATGTAAAGTCCCAAAGTTGAAGAAGTAAATGATAAGCTTTAAATTAAAGAACAAGCATCCATCTGAATAAACAAAACATTTTTCACAGACAAAATCATTTTTCAACAAAGAATGTGCAATGCATGTGATGTCAAATTGTTTTATATGGTATACAGTACCAGTTAGATTAGGCCTGTAGTGCATGATCCATCTTTAGCCTAAAATGTCACTTTCACTATTAAACATTACATTGTTATGATATTATATGAAAAGATGACTACTGTATGTAGAAATTCCTATATTTACTATACTGTATTTGTGACCAGATATTTGCAGTATTTGATTTGGAACAGTAGACTGTACAAAAGAGGTACACAAATTTCTTCTTTAGGTGGATCTGCATGACATATTAACCACATAATTATGCTGTAGTTGGATAAAATTCTGTTAGATAGGAGATAAGTTTATGTCCACATTCTTCCGTGAATAGCAATGAGTATATTTACTTCTGTAAGTTAAACATTTAAACCATGCTTGCATATAGGGTGGATTCTATGTTACCAATATACTGCTTCTCTCCCTTCCACTACCTATCAAATGAACAATACTCTTAGTTTTACTACTTGTTATTATTGTTTTTGTCTTGGGGTTTTATGCCATTTTTCATATGATGATACTGTTATACATAACAACCCTGTGAAATCAATTGGCCGTATTCAGATACCATGATTTTTTTCCTTAATTCCCTTTTGTGAGCCAAATTGAAGATGTTCATTGAAAACAAAAACTTCCAGATGGCAGGGTTAAAAAGATTTTCCTATGGTAGCAGCTAATCAGTAAACAGAACACTGCACAATAATTTCATGAGCTTATTTGGACCAATCAGAATCACATAAAGTGATATGTAACATGTAGTGATATAAAAAATATGAAACTAAACAGATTATGTGATAATGAGATCTAATCACCTGGTACTACTGTTGCATGACAGGTACTTCAGTAGTTGTTGTAGGGTTTAATGCCATTTTTCAGCACAAGATAGGCTATACATGACAGCCAGTATTAATGGTGGAGGAAGAACCCTGGATAAACCAGGGAAGAACCTCCGACCCATGAGAAGCGACTCGAAGGCTTTCTCATTTATCCACATTAGCCGAGTTTGGACTCAAACTCATGCAGACAGAGGTGAGATGGCAGTGATCCTTAACAGTCAGCGCTTTTGACCACTCGGCCACTCAGGGCCCCAGGTATTTCAGTAATGGCTCGCCTGTGTTTCTACAATACATTATAGCTGGAGTGATGAAGGTCTTATTTTTTTTAAAGTATGTTTTCTCCAGATAATCCAATGAGAATTTTCAGTTTTTTAAGCTCAAACCATTTCTTCTTTCTAAATGCAGCAGGGTTTGTATGGTCTTTGAAGGTCTTTGACAGTTTTGGGAAAAATGAGGTAGCATTTTCAAGTCCTTGAAAATTTGAATAAATTGAACAGATTACCCTTAGGTCTTAAGAGCCTTTGAAAATTGAAATAAAACCAAACATTTTAATTTCTTACCATAATCACAAATGAAATCGTCCAAGGTTGTTAAATTTGGATGTAGTAGAGTTTTCATGGTTTCTTTCTTTTGATGACCCATTCAGTTTCATTGCCACTGCAATAACAAACAAGCTTTTGTTTGGCCATCCAAAGTTGGTCTTGGCAGCAACTTCAGTAACACATGCACTCTTCATCAAAGCCAGCTACAATCTTCAATAAAATCAATGCACCCTTCATCAAAAGAATCAGCACCATAACTATTTTTATCACGTTTTTTTATTTTCTAATTTCATGGGTTATATATATATATATATATATATATATATATATATATATATATATATATATATATATATATATATATATATATATTCGGTGTTATAAAGCAATTTTAGGATTATTAATTATAGTTTGGATTTCATTAATAAACAATACTTAGGTATTCTGCATTCACTGTTTTCTCATATAACATAACTTATATGCAAAATGTTAGCAAATATAGGTCTTGGAAATCAGGGTTTCTGGTCTTTGAAAGTTTGGGAAAAAGTCTTTGAATTTATCATTCAGAATTCAGAATAAACCATGTGCAGAGTGTTGATTCCATCCATGATAATTTTTAGCATCTTCAAATTAGTTGCTGAGGTAGCCATACTAATGGAAGATCAATAACATTTCCTTTAGCCAGAATTTGGAACACTTCTTGTGAGCACCTTAAGTGAATATCACCATAACTTCTACAGGAGCAATAATAAGATTTTCAAGATGGCTGCCATGGTGGCCATGCTGCATGTCAGATAGCATCATTTTCATTTAAGCCCAAACAGATTTCAAACAAATGGTGATAGCAAGATTTTCAAGATGTCTGCCATGATAGCCATTTTGAATGTCAGATTGGCAACATTATCATTTAGGACCAATCAGACTTGTATGAAGTCTTTGTGTGAAAATCCCATGTTGACATGACTTTCCGTATAGGAGTAATAGCAAAAAGAAGATTCACAACATATCAGCCATAGCTGTCATACTGAATGTCAGATTAAATACCATGTTCATTTTAGACCAACAAAATCCCACAATTCATTTTCTTCTGAAAACTCAATAAAGCCATTTTCTTCCTGTGATGATGTCACTGAAGACTTAGCACTACAGTACCAAACAACCATTGTGATCTTGACCATAAACTTGAAACCACCCTACTCCTCTGTTAAACTAATATGCACCAAATTTAACAAAGGTCTATTTACAGAAACAGAAGATGATGTACTCTTTTTGCAACAAATCTCAAAAGAGAAACAAAAAAGAGATATGACAAATAAACCCCAGAATTAGCTAGAGAACCACCGAATTTCTGCATGCATTCCAGTAAACATAAGAAAAGAAAATATATGCTCTAAAAATATATGCAGAAGAAGAATGGAATTTTACATAAGTGAAATCAGACCTCTTGTATATTCAAACCTCCATTCTGAAATATTATGCTTAAGGGTTTTACAAACCAACTTGAGTAAAGTTCTTAATTTAAACAAAGAAATATAAAAGGCAGTAAATCAAAAAGTCTACACAATGTGCCACATGAATTATCACTAAGTCTACATAACCAAATGAATAATCAGTAAACATACACAATGTACCACATGAATTATCAGTAAATCTACCACATGAATTATCAGTAAGCAGAGATCTTGGGAACGCTTAATTACTCATATCTGGATGCAAACTTTTGATTTGGGATGCATAAAATTGACGACACGGGAGTCCTCCATACGCATGTTTTTTTTGCAAGGAAGAAACTTTTGCAGCAAAATAAATATGTTCTAATCACTATGAAAACTGAAGCAATGCTTTTATTTTAGTTTTAGTTTGTTGCTGACTTCTTTGATCAAAGGTCACCGGCTTGATTTGATAAAGGTGCATGTGTTATTGAAGATGCCGCTAACACCCATTTGTGGCAACATTAAATGAATTGTATAACATTTAAACGTTGTTTTAAAAATTTCCTTAGTAAATATCGGTGTTTCAGAGGTAACCAGTTTTTATGGAAGTCTCAGCAAAACTATATTTTGTGGAAGGGGTTATGTTTTTTTTTTTAAAATGCCCATTTGTGGCATTTGTGGCAACATTAAATGAATTGTATAACATTTACACATTGTTTTAAAAATTTCCTTAGCATATATCGGTGTTTCAGAGGTAACCGGTTTTCATTGAAGTCTCAGCAAAACTATTTTTTGTGGAAGGGGTTATGTTTTTTTTTTTTTTAAATTGCTGACGTGTGGTCAACTGTAGTCATTTCACGTTTCCACCCTCAGAGGAGGTTGATTTAAGCTAGTCAGTTGCATGACTAGTTTGATTATATTACAGCATAAAAGTATCAAGGCTGGATATCAGGATATCAGCATAAGTGGATTATAACATAACAATTACCTGTTAGGGTGGTTTGTCCATATGAAATAAGGATTTGTTTATGTAACAATTGATTCCAGTGCATTTTTATATCCAAGATTACAGCTTTCTGTCATGGTGCCTTTGAATTTCTCCACTCCAAACTCAAGACTGTACAGTTTTTAAAAGCCAAAAATGTGGTAGCCAAAAATATGGCCAAAAGGTATATTTTTGTCAGCAATATGTAAAACATAATTGCAATTTGTGACATTGGCAAAGCCCAGTGCAATCACTGTTATTGATTTCATTTCCGGTTGTTGCCATATAAATTTTGCCCGCGAACTCAAAATCAAGAGACTTGGACAAAATGCTGTTTGCAAATTTAGACAAATGTTTTGTAGTTAAACGGAAAAATGATGATTTAAATGAGATTCAGAACAGTGCTAATGTTGCTATAAATGATAGTTCAGATGCAACCATAGCCAAGTGTAAAAAAGTATGTGATTTATGGCTTAGTTGGAATTGCAACTATTACTGGTAGGACTGCAACTTTGCTGGTGGGACTCCTATTTGTAGCAAATTAGGAGTCCTGGACTCCTAGTTTTAAAATCCTAGTGAGACCTCTGAGTAAGTCTACACAATGTACCACAAGAATTTTCAGTAAGTCTACATAATGTGCCACATCAATTATTAGTAAGTCTACACAATGTACCACATGAATAAGAATGTCTGCATAATGTTCCACATGAATTATCAGCAAGTCTACATAATGTGCCACATGAGTTATCAGTAAGTCTGCACAATGTACCACATCAATTATCAGTAAGTCTACATAATGTACCACATGAATTATCAGTAAGTCTACATAATGTACCACATGAATTATCAGTAAGTCTACATAATGTACCACATGAATTATCAGTAAGTCTACATAATGTACCACATGAATTATCAGCAAGTCTACATAATGTGCCACATGAATTATCAGTAAGTCTACATAATGTGCCACATCAATTATCAGTAAGTCTACATAATGTACCACATCAATTATCAGTAAGTCTACATAATGTACCACATCAATTTTCAGTAAGTCTACATAATGTACCACATGAATTATCAGCAAGTCTACATAATGTGCCACATGAATTATCAGTAAGTCTGCATAATGTACCACATCAATTATCAGTAAGTCTACATAATGTACCACATCAATTATCAGTAAGTCTACATAATGTACCACATCAATTATCAATAAGTCTACATAATGTACCACATCAATTATCAGTAAGTCTACATAATGTACCACATCAATTATCAGTAAGTCTACATAATGTGCCACATCAATTATCAATAAGTCTACATAATGTGCCACATGAATTATCAGTAAGTCTACACAATGTACCACATGAATTATCAGTAAGTCTACATAATGTGCCACATGAATAAGAATGTCTGCATAATGTGCCACATGAATTATCAGCAAGTCTACATAATGTGCCACATCAATTATCAGTAAGTCTGCACAATGTACCACATCAATTATCAGTAAGTCTGCACAATGTACCACATGAATTATCAGTAAGTCTACATAATGTACCACATGAATTATCAGTAAGTCTACATAATGTGCCACATGAATTATCAGTAAGTCTACATAATGTGCCACATGAATTATCAGTAAGTCTATATAATGTACCACATGAATTATCAGTAAGTCTACATAATGTACCACATGAATTATCAGTATGTTTACATAATGTGCCACATGAATTATCAGTAAGTCTATATAATGTACATGAATTATCAGTAAGTCTACATAATGTACCACATGAATTATCAGTATGTTTACATAATGTACCACATGAATTATCAATAAGTCTACATAATTTACCACATGAATTTCCAATAAGTGTTATCCTACTGGCATTATTAACTTTGAAATTACCACAGTGAAAGATTTTTTAAGACTTAAGTAACATATAATAAAAGAAAAGATAATTATGTTACATATAAAAAGTCATATACTGTATTTACAATACAAATGCAAGTTGTATTGGATGAATCTGAACTATCTTAAAGAGAAAATAGTGACTGTAAAATGAAACATGGAGAGTGCAATGGAAAAGTTAAAGACACAAATGTTTGCCCATATCACTGTATATACATCCTTTTAAGGTGGATCAAACTGACAACAGATCCTGATTTGCTATTGCATAATGTAAACCAGAATCTATTTAGTTTGTTCCACCGATTACTCCTAACAAACTGCATACTATCCTATCTGCCATGGTAGATCTAGATCTATAGTTGGAGCCAACTTGTATCGAGTGTGTGGTATATAAAATACAACAGGTCATACAGAAAACTGGTAAAACAAAATGACATTACCACAGAACATCTAATGGGGATACAAAATGTAATTTGATACTTGAGTCAGTCGCCAATTGGCAACCTAAACATCAGCATCTAACTTTTTTCAATTAACTTGCAGATATTGAAATTTTCTTAAGAAAATAAATGCATTTTTCTATAATTAATTTAGAAGAAACATCAACTTTTTCTTGGTTTGTGTTGTAAAAAACCAAATTCAGAATATTTGACATAAATGGATTTCTGCAAAAAGTGGTATCCATCAATCTGACAGTAAAACCAATACTAAGATGCATGAGGTTTGGTCTCATCTTTAGAACTATAGCTACAAATAAGCATGACACTGCAACTCCTCATAAAATAATGCAAACAATGTTTAAAGAAGAGAAAGAATTAAAAAGTATGATGAAAATATAATTGCATAGATTTTAATCAAAATTTAACATGCAGAAAATACCATTCATATTTCCCCAAGTTTTACTATCTGCCATATATTTCCTATCATGAGCTGAAAAATGGTGTTAAACCCAAAACAATAACCAATATCCATCAGAAACAATCAAATCTACTGCTTATTAGAATATCCAAAACAAATCTACCCTAATGGTAAACTTTATATAGCGGACACCTGGTCCCAATGATCATTCAGCATTCCCCCATGAAATGCCCCCTGTAAAGGCCATGTTTCTGCCATTTGATAGAGAATGGTAGAGTCAGCATATATTAAGACTTAAATGCTTTTGAATGTATACATCTGTACTGCACTATTGTACTATTTCTATTTGTTTGTTTAATGCAATTTTTCAGAACAAGATAGACTGTACATGCTAGTCAGTATATTTGGTAAGGGAAATCCTTGGGAAGAACTATAACTGCATTGACCAAGCTGTGACTCACACTCATGCAAAATCAGTGACCAGTAAATTCGAGTTCTTTAGACCACTCAACCATTTCAATTTGAAAGACATGTTATGTTATACTTTTTAAGGATTGTCTAGGAACAACTAGATCTGTCAGTAAGTATGTGTTTACAGAATACCTATCACCCCATAAGACATGCAGTATAAACAGAATTTTTAAAAAATGATTTTAATTGAGGAAATAACTTAAAAAGGTCCAATCTGACAAAGAAGAAATTTATTGGTACGCAAACTTAACATAATACAATTTTATGCCTAGTTTTTTGGGTAGTTCTGGAGACATTAATTGGACAATACTGTGATAGCTGGATGGATAGACAGACAGACACAATTTGAAATAAAAATAGGGATAACTATAACAATGATGATCAGATGGTCTCCATTTCTTTACAGGACACAATGTCTAGTCATGAAACACAAACTTACAAAGTAACATGAACATATTTTAAAAGGGTTTTGCAAACCTATTTTATTTGCTATATTATAACAATATGTGCATGAGGTTATAGTGCAGGAGGAATGGAGGAAGATGGTTGTCCAGTCTCATGTGGTGCCCCAACAGTCTACTAGACTATGGGACTGATGATGATGATGATGATGATGATGATGATGATGATAATGATGCAGAAGGGGTTGGGCTGCAAGTTCTCATGACATAAGACAGTGGTTCCCAACCTTTTTATCGCTGCGGACCGGTCAACGTTTGATCATTTTACCGTGGCCCGCTGAGGAGGGAGGGAGTTGTTGATTGTTTATATTTTAGATTGTTTTTATTTAATAATTTTAATTTAATTATATTTAAACATTCCTTCAAAATAAAATACAGTTACACCAAAAAATGAATATAAAGTGATTTAACATTTTAACTCACTTGAACGCTAAACCATTTAGAACCCTGAACTTGTTTCTTTGCAACGAGATAGGATGTAGGAAATGGCAATAGGGATTTAAGTGCTGTGTTGGCAATCTCAGGGTATTCCGACACGACTTTAATCCAGAACACCGGCAGAGTTGTTGTCTCATTTACAATCTCTAGCAGTTGATCTTTTTCTTGCACAGACATGCTAGATTTGCCTGGTTTGTTGACAAATAGGTCGCAGATCCTTTCTTTACCAGTTTGTGGGTCTGTTGTGATTGGGAAGTAGCGCTCTCTTTTAAAAGCAAAGACAGGCAATCGTGCACCAACTGGTAGAATGAATGCTCAGGCTGTCTCATCTAAAATCCCCACTAATGTCTGAAACATGTCTAAAATGCCTTTGTTCATTCGCCGTCCCCACAACTCCAGTTTGGTTTTAAATGCAGCTACTTTGTCTGCCAACTGGAAAAAGGTCATAAAAGGGAAAGATTGAGTTCACTGAGCAGGCTGAATATGTCACACATGTAAGCCAGATTTGCGACCCATACCTTGTCACTGAAATGTGCTGCTAGAGTTGACTTCTTTTCTGAGACAAATTTTTGCAATGGCTCTCATAATTCAAATACTCTGGTTAGCGATTTTCCTCTGAATAACCATCTTATTTCTGTTTATTAGAGAAGGCATCTGTGCTCTATGTCAATCTCCTCACAAAGCTGCTGAAACAGGTGCAAGTTAAGGACATGTGCTTTGAAGTGGTTAATAACTTTAACGACATCAATCAAAAAATTCCGGTGACATTTTTTGGCTTGCCAGCATTTTCCTGTGAATGATACAATGCATAAATTCATTCTCATGTGTAACTTCCTTAATCCAAGCAGTTAAACCAGACAGTCTTCCAGTCATGGCAGTAGCTCCGTTTGTGCATATGCCAACACAAAAGGACCATTTTAGTTGTCCTGATATAACCATCCAGTGACATGAACAGTTATGTTCTTGTGATTTTGTTTGGCAAAGATAGAACAAATTATCATGCACATCCTTCTGATATAGATATCTCATATAAACAAGTTGTATTGCCTTGTTGTCGATATCTGTAGATTAGTCAACCTGGAGTACGTACCATGGTGATGTATTTTTGTCTCCAACAATTGTGTCTCAATGTCTACGGTTATTTCCTCAATGCGCCTAGTAGCAGTGCTAGCCAACAAAGGCACATGTGCTATCTTTTCCACAGTAGCCTCTCCTAGAAGTTCATGGCAAATGTCTTTAGTGGAGGGCAGGATCAATTCTTCACCGACAGTGAATGGCTTTTTAGCCTTAGCAATACGGTTAGCCATCAAATATGATGCTCTCAGTACATTCTCCTTTATCGATGTGGTGGCCCTCAAATATTTCTTCTGTCCCTCATGTTCCCAATTTTTTTTTGTTTTTAAAATAAGTCACGGGCTTGTCTTTTAATCCACGGTATTTGGCGTTCAAGTGGCGAAGCAGTTTTGAAGGTTTCATTGCTTCATTAGACAGCTGGTCGCAGCAAACTATGCAGAGTGGGGTTGGTGTGTGGGAATCACCTGTCCCGATAAATCCATATTTCAAGTAGGACTCATGGTATTGTATGTTAAAAGTTTTATGTTTCTTTGATGTTGAAGGCTCTTCTTCTGTCTCTTCACTGAGCCTTTACTTTTTTCCCAAGGAAACTTTCTAACGTCTGTTTTGTACTTATTTTTGCTAATTTGTGGGTTAAATTTGAGCAAACACAATATACATGTACACCAAGCACTCTTAAAAAAGTAACGATGAACAGAGAGAAGAGTGATACAAACCTTCTCTCCACCAAAGCCGCTCATCTCCAGACATGACCTAAAACTGCCCCGATATAACAATATTTTGTGCATGCACGGTATTGGTGCGGCTTTAGGTGACGTTTTTCAGCTCCTAGTTAACCTCTTGTCCATGGCAACTCGCACAAACCTGAGAGAAATACACCACAGTAAATAAGATGGAAATAATTTAATGTTCCTTGGTACCATTTGATCCACGGCCCGGTACTGGTCCACGGCCAAGGAAGGGGCACTGACATAAGATAATGCCCTTCCACAAAAGGATTTAGTAGATATTGGATAAACAAAAGTGTTCTGGACTAAGGTCAAGGACTGGAGTATACATAACCTCATTCTTTGTAGGTTCATTGTAAAACAAGAAAATCCATAATGTATCCTCTTACCTGTTATAATAATGCTGCTGAGTAAGTGACATATCAGCAAACAATCCCTGTGACCTTTACATTTGACTTTATAAACCATATACTTCTCTGTTAATGCATAATAAACTTCATAACAACAATACATTTATGAAGACACATAGCCTTTAACAGTTCTAACCTGCAAAATAAAAAATTCATTCATTCAACTTCACCTCTGACACCTGGATCAATCACAACAATGTACAGCAACAACACATTATACAAACCCACTCCCTAAAAAGAAAATGACCACTGTGACCTTGATCTTTGATTGCCATGACAGCAGAAATATTTACATTTCATGGTGAAACATCTTTCCTTTGTCTAAAATGTCAATTCAAGATTTATACATCAGCTCACTATGATCTCGGTCCTGAAGCTTCTTGGCTATTAATCTCAAGCGACATCCCCCCATCTTCCAACACCTGATGCATTTGCATTTGTGGACTAAAAATAATGCTGATGTAAACATGAGATACTGTCCTTTGAAGCACCCTGACCAAAAGTTGATGCCAGTCAGAGGGACTGATGGATGGACAGATACTGTGAATGCCAAGTCTTGCCTACTGCAACATTTGTGGCAGACAAGACATAAAACTCAAAATGGCCATGTTGCTGAATTGCAAAAGCTTTTGTTTTTTGCTGAATGGTGTAGTATTTCCTAGTTGCACTCCACATATCAAGTTATACTACTCTGCAGTAACTGTGTCTGAGAAACTAAACTAAATGCAAAGTTAATGCTGATCAATGGAATGTGAACTTTTGATCACTGAAAAGTGTAGAAACATTCACATACCAAGTTATATGACTCTGCAGGCTATAGTGTCTGAAGGTTTATGGAAGTCAATGTCATATGAAATGCCAGTGACTGACCTAATTTTTATTTAAGAGTGCAATACTCATTATGCTACTGCATACCAAGTTACATGACTGTAGGCAACAGTGTCTCACAAACTAAGCCAAATGCACAGGTCACTGTGGTGAAATACAAGTCACACTGACCTGGTTGGGACTGAAGGGTGTAATAATCTCATAATACATCTTTAATTCAAGCTGCATGATTGCAAGCAACATCATTTGAAAATTGAACTTATGTAAACAAACCCTAACCTTGAGAAACTATGCTTCACATGAAGTAAATCATTGAATCAATAAATATAGGTTATTATGACTTAGTTTTCATGGATGGGTTTTAGTACTCTTCATAAAGTAAATATATATGAAGTCATATGACTCCACAAGTATATCTGTCTATATCTAGTAAACATAACCCCAAAACTCATTGCTGACACAAAGTGGACAAATGCTTAAATGGGCTTTTGGACAGACATCAATTCATAAATCAGAATTACTTTGTGATCTGGTCTAAAATAATCTACAAAAAAAATGTTCTGTCTGAGATCTCTGCACATATAAAAATCTCAAGAATTCCAAAGAGCCAATGTCATTACAATGTTACTGTCATTTGCTTTCATAGTAGGGACCCACAACATTGAATGAGAAAAATGGAATTAATACACAAAATTTGCATGAATGTTAACCCAAGACTCTAACCAATGGAATGAAAAGCCCTGATACCTTTATGATGGAATTGGATTTCATATGTATTCTATATACATTTCTGCTGATGTGAGCCACAAATTGTTGTTTAGAAATCTGAAGAATGATTGAACATTGATGTAAACCAAATAGAAGTATGGGGAGAATTCTGAAGAATGATTGAATATTGATGTAAACCAAATAGAAGTATGGGAAGAAATCTGAAGAATGATTGAATATTGCTCACATACATATTAAAGTGTATGCACATATTGGTAAAGTATATCTGATCCTTTTTTTCAATGGCATAGCTGTTCCAACAGCAAAAGGGAAAGTAAGTATATAATACAATCCAGCCCTCTTCATAATAATTGCACTTTGTATGTGACAATTTCCATTGGTTGTAAATTTAAATCAGCTGTAGTTTCAATCACTTCTTCCTCATATAACAGGGACAAACTCATGGCTGTGGCTGACATCACCTCTATCTCTTTAAAGATGCTGGAAAGCGCAACCTGTGGAGAAAGCAATAAAATCATCACATAAATTCTTATATATACTCACGTACATTGAACATTTTAAATAATTTGTCAAATAAATGTGTTTTCTTTTACCAAAATACATGCCAGATACTCTGATTTATCAAAGAGTTCCTAGGTAAATATTACAACATTCTACATTGTATCTATGGGTGACAACATAATACTGAAGAGTGCAATTTGGGTCCCAAGTATGTTTTTCTTGAATAGCCCTTAATAAGACTGAGAACTTTTTTATGATGTTTAAGGTTTAGTTTTGAAGTTATAATACAAGACTTGTGATAATAATCATTAAAAGATAACTAAAATCAGAATGAACTATTTTGTTTTATAAGAGACAAATACTTGTTGATAAATTTGATAAATTTCATAGCTGACCTTACCATCAAAGATTGATGTATGGTGACAAAAGGTTTGAACAATTTCAATTTAGCAATATAATATCTGATTTCACAGAAAAAGATTAAGCAATCAAAATACAGACCATGTGTTTCTTTCTAACAAAATTCTTATTGACTGGAGATCAGTATAAAAATTCTCGGACAAAAAAGAAAAGCAGAAAAAACATCAATAAATCAAGTGTATTATTTAAAACAGGCATAAGATTTATTTGAAGAAATAATACTGACATAACATGGGCACTGCCACTGCAAATAACAATGCAAAGGGAAATGCTCAACTATTTTTACACATGAATTATACACTTATATATGCAAATGTCTGTTGTTAGTGGTGAACAGTGGATGCAAAAATCTCCCCATTAAAGGAACAAAAGACAGTAATTTTCTAACAAGAGGAAACTGTTCTGTAGTAATAATCAATACCATTTTTCTGACACTTGGATGATTTTTGACATTTCTGCCAACAACTGTTTCTGTTACACTGTAACATCTTTTATTGCATCAATCATTTTTTATATCAAAAATTTTTCAGATCAATATTTGGTATATAAATCCCAAGTCTTGTTTTAGACTAAAGCAGATCTGTGGACTTACTTTGCCATCTGCAGTCTGGCACGTCAGCCCTCTAGAGAAGAAATTGCAGTCCACTCCTAATCTGTGCAAAATTAATGCTGATGTATCTTTGGGCACTGTTCTTATTGTTATATCATCATCCTTGTTTTGCATGGTTCTCAGATTTAGGAAATGAATATCACAAGGTAAATCCGTTCTGAGGGCTGAGAATGTATGGTAGAGTGGAAACACCTCTTGTGTATGGTAAGGCATAACAAACAGAGGATGAATTAAATGGAGAGAAGAAAGATGTCCCAGTAATGAAGGGAAGGCAGTATGTCTTGACTTCTCCTGAAAATAAATAACAAACTCTATCAACTATTCATTTATTGATCTACCTTCTGAAATGCATGTATATATTACAGACTGATAAAAACTGGGATGAAATACATTTTACAATGTATATATATATTGCATTACTAAGAAACCTAGCACATATTGAATTTGCGTGACTCGAATCCATCCATTAATTGGGAGCTGAATCTTCATCCCTGTTGAAAAGATAAAATTGGTGGTTCCTGCTTTGAAACACATACTGCAAGTTTGTCTATATATGTAAATGACACATCTTAGGGTGTATTTTTTTAAAGGTGTTAATATTAATTTGCATAAATGCAAAACGTGGGTAAGCTGCAACACTCGTAATCTGGAGTTTACTGCAGATACAAAGAAATATATATAATATAAAGATTTCAAAATCTGAAGCACTGCAGGAACTTTTTTAAAGTAATTCATATCCCTCAATATCTATAACAAAAATTGCTAAAAATTATGTTTTATTAGCATAACTACAAATACTCGCATACAAGTGAGAGCCAACCACACAGACCCAGATCTGTCTTTGCATAATGTGCCTGCAGATCTGGGTCTTTGTAGGTTGTTAAGAGAATTCAGTAGAATAACAATGACTTTGATCTGCTGGTGCATTATACAATGGCAGATCAGGGTCTGTGTTGTTTGGAGTTGTATTGAATGTATAAGCCAGTATATATAGCAAGTCTACCCACATAGCTTAATAATTATGTGATAGGACAAGAAACATGGTATTATTTAGAGACCACAAATACAAAATAATGTCTATCACTGATGTTACCATTTAACATTGAAATGTTTTGCAAATGGCAAAGTGTTCAGTATACACAACAATGTAATGTCCAGGATACACAACAATGTAATGTCTAGGATACACAATAATGTAATGTCCAGGATACACAACAATGTAATGTCCAGGATACACAATAATGTAATGTCCAGGATACACAACAATGTAATGTCCAGGATACACAATAATGTAATGTCCAGGATACACAATAATGTAATTACCAGGATACACAATAATGTAATGTCCAGGATACACAACAATGTAATGTCCAGATTTTTTTTTCCAAAGAAAACATAAATGTCCAGGATATAGTATAATATAATGTCCAGCATATGCAATAGTGTAATGAAAGTCTAGCATACAACAATGTAATGTCCAGGATACACAATAATGTAATGTCCAGGATACACAATAATGTAATGTCCAGGATACACAATAATGTAATGTCCAGGATACACAACAATGTAATGTCCTGGATACACAATAATGTAATGTCCAGGATACACAATAATGTAATGTCCAGTATACACAACAATGTAATGTCCAGGATACACAAAAATGTAATGTCCAGGATACACAATAATGTAATGTCCAGGATACACAACAATGTAACGTCCAGGATACACAATAATGTAATTACCAAGATACACAATAATGTAATGTCCAGGATACAAAATAATGTAATATCCAGGATACACAACAATGTAATGTTCAGGATACACAACAATGTAATGTCCAGGATACACAATAATATATTGTCCAGGATACACAACAATGTAATGTCCTGGATACACAATAATGTAATGTCCAGGATACACAACAATGTAATGTCCAGGATACACAACAATGTAATGTCAAGGGAAGACAATAATGTAATGTCAAGGAAAGACAAAAATGTCATGTCCAGGATACACAATAAAGTAATGTCCAGGATACACAACAATGTAATGTCCAGGATACACAACAATGTAATGTCCAGGATGCACAACAATGTAATGTCAAGGAAAGACAATAATGTAATGTCCAGGATACACAACAATGTAATGTCAAGGAAAGACAAAAAATGTCATGTCCAGGATACACAATAATGTAATGTCCAGGATACACAATAATGTAATGTCCAAGATACACAACAATGTAATGTCCAGGATACACAACAATGTAATGTCCAGAATACACAATAATGTAATGTCCAGGATACACAACAATGTAATGTCCAGGATACACAATAATGTAATGTCCAGTATACACAACAATGTAATATCCAGGATACACAACAATTCAACATCAAGGAACAACATTAATGTAATGTCCAGGATACACAACAATGTAAGGTCAAGGAAAGACAAAAATGTCATGTACAGGATACACAACAATGTAATGTCCAGGATACACAACAATGTAATGTCCTGGATACACAATAATGTAATGTCCAGGATACACAACAATGTAATGTCCTGGATACACAATAATGTAATGTCCAGGATACACAATAATGTAATGTCCAGTATACACAACAATGTAATGTCCAGGATACACAATAATGTAATGTCCAGAATACACAATATAATGTAATGTCCAGGATACACAATAATGTAATGTCCAGGATACACAATAATGTAATGTCCAGAATACACAATGATGTAATGTTCAGGATACACAATGTAATGTCCAGGATACACAATAATGTAATGTCCAGGATACACAACAATGTAATGTCCTGGATACACAATAATGTAATGTCCAGTATACACAACAATGTAATGTCCAGGATACACAATAATGTAATGTCCAGAATACACAATATAATGTAATGTCCAGGATACACAATAATGTAATGTCCAGGATACACAATAATGTAATGTCCAGAATACACAATGATGTAATGTTCAAGATACACAATGTAATGTCCAGGATACACAATAATGTAATGTCCAGGATACACAATAATGTAATGTCCAGGATACAGTATAATAAAATGTCCAGCATATGCAATAGTATAATGAAAGTCCAGGATACACAACAATGTAATGCCCAGCATATAAAAAAAATAATGTAATATCCAGCATTATGGATAATGTAATGTTCAGCATACAAAATGTAACATCCAGCATATACAAGAACATAATGTCCAGCATATACAACAATATAAGGTCCAGGATACCTGGTGATGTAATGCTCAGCATATACAAGAACATAATATATATATATATATATATATATATATATATATATATATATATATATATATATATATATATATATATATATATATATATATATATATATATATTTACACACCACTCCCTCAATAACTCATGCCCCGATAACTCGCGAACCAGCTTATAATGCGGTGTCCGGCATGGCTCCAGATTTTTTCCCAAAGAAAATATATTTTTAAATGTGTAGAACGTGAAGAACGTCGTGATAAGAAATGGTAAATTGAACCCTGATATAAAGCTCGTTTTTATCATCAAAAATAGTGATCATTGCCTGTAAAGATAGAATCCATATTGTGAAATTTGCAAGTTCTAATAAGATATCACATATTATGTTAAGGTTTTTTTAAATAGAGAAATAGTTGTCAATACATTGTAAATAAACAGTCTGGTGAAACAGAGCAATCAACGAAAAATTCTGGTAAATGCTAATAGGTGGCAATGGAGAATGAAATAAACACTATTTAAATGTCTTGCTAGGTGAAATTAACATTATAATCCTTTAATTTCACCTCAATGTAAACACAATTATCGAAACATATATATTCTCTGCTATGAAAACATGAAAAGAGTTAATGGATGTCACATTGAAATCCATGAGTACATCTGTGAGAACCTAATTACATGCCCACTTTGTTTCCATCAACAGCTTGGGGAAGTGTTTATTGCAATAAAAGAAGCAATTAAAAGTGACCTGTGTTGTTTTATTACTTTTAATATGTCTTTTGTATCAAATCAAACAAGGTAAGTACAATAAAATAAAGTTCAAAGGCATGCCAATAGGAGCAAAGGTTCTTGTATGCATTACTGTTCTCAAATTTCATTTTATTTGACCAATCAAAAATGTTTTCACATTTTTATGTATTAACAACATTAAAGTATATAATATCAGTAATGCATCCTAATCATTTGTAAATGTGACCATGGAGAGCAAAGGAATTAACTCATTAACCCCAAGCTGAATTTACGGGGCAGGAGGTGGTAGCCTACTTCTGAGCTCTGTAGCGTTAAGGTTATGTGCTACACAATAAAGTGGGTGGTATTATAGAAAGGTAGACAGATGTAGCTTTACGATGATACCAAATAATATGGATGTTCTATGATGCACTACAAAATACAGAGGGAAAAACGTCACATTTTGGAACAGAGTTTTTTCCAGCCAAAATTCTCTTGAGCTTGTGATCAAGTTTTGTGTCCGGATTTTAGACTTTTTGGCTTCAGATCGAAGACAGACCAGTCTGAATTGCACACAGACATGTGAACCTTTGCAAAAATTAGGATAAAATGGACATTTAGAATGTAGAGTGATCTCAACACGAGAATGATGGGTCCGTTTAGCCAAAAAAAAAAGAAATAAAAGCAGTCCAGATTAGACCCTTCTGCTCATGCTCAGGCGAAAGAGCCAATGAAAATAGACATTTCTAACACAAATAGGCATCAAGTAAGCCGGAAATGTCTTCCAATTCGATGTATTATAATGTATTTAAAAATATCTCCAAAAATCGATTCCCTACTCGCATTTCAGGCGAAAAAGACAAAAACCTCCAGGGGTTAATGGGTTAAGCGAAATATATACTCAGTGTCTGAAAAGCTGCGCATCATAGATAGGGTTCATAATGGTGAAGTGAGATCAAAAATGTGCAATGAACTATAAAATGCTGAGTTGACATTTAGAGGTTGGCTTAAGGATGAGCCAAAACTTAAAAATTACTAACATGATGTTGATTCAGATGAAGGGATGAAACAAAAATGAGCACGGACTGTAAGCAATAACAAATTAATGATGCTGTGTATGCATGGTTCACACAGCAATGTGAACAGGGTGTTTCCATCTCTGGAACAATTCTCAAGGCACAAGCAGAAAAAAATGGCAAAAAGTATGGAGAATGAATTTAATTTTAGGGCAAGACATGGATGGCTTTGGAGATATCAGTACTGACATCGAATTAAACAAAATTCATTGCGGTAGAGATATGTTCACCTTCCTCTCTGCAGAGGAAGCAATCAAATCTTTTGATATTGCTATATGGTGGCTGGGGACCCAAATCGTCAACTACGTAAATATCATGCAGTTAAGAAATATGAGAGATTTTGCAAGGCGGTAGAGAAATCAAAGAGTAATAAAAAAATGAACAGATTTTTTCAAAATGTGAAGTGATAATTCTCAAACGTGTCACAAACAGCAAGTGTTATCATGTTGTAATTTATATCATTTTAAATTTTTAGACCCATTAAATTCATGATGGTAATGGTTAACCCTTGTGGATTTATTTTTTCTTCCATTTTACCACAAAAAATCTACATTTTGTTCGATCAACATTGTTTTTTCGAAATGTGTTGATCTTTTGTATTAAAAAAAACGTTTACTTTGGATCAAACAAAAAAACTAGAATGTATACCATTCACAACAAAAATTAGTGACATAGTACACAATGTGTGAAGTCGTACATGTGTTAAGCGAATGGAAACCATGTGGAATAATGTTCTGATGATCTCCTCAATATACTGTAAGTTATCCTGAAATTAATGTGACTCTGCACCCTCGTTTATATCGTGACCGATGTCTTTGCACCCCGATGTTCACAAGTTATCGAGGGAGTGGTGTACATATACATATATGTCAGGAGAACCAAAGGGACAGTCAATGAATTCAGATGCATTTAAATACAACAAATATTGTGACCAAATAACACATTTTGCGACTATGAATGTTTTGCACACCAGTAGAGTGCTAAGTAATGGGTTACTAAGCCTGGATCTGAATTTATTTTTTTTTTCTTAATAAATACTGAATAATCTCTCACAGTCAGTATTAGAATGGTAAAGAACCAATATTTCTTTCATAACCTGCCAAAGAATAGGAAATTTATATCTTCCAGTTTTTAGGTCTTTTAAGTGGGAAATAAGGTGCCATTGCAGATCAACTCTGTCCACAGGAAGTACTACATTGTCAGGTAGAATGCCAACTTGATACTTCATGAGTTCTCCTTTACATTTATCAGCCTTTCCTGCAGCAAGGTGCATCAAATGACAGGGACAATCTGATATGTACAATGATGGAGACAATTTTCAAATATAGAATGTAACTCCTTTATAAACTCCAGTTATCACTGATGCCTTACCAGCTGAAAATCCCATACAGTTCTGCTAACTTACGTTTATTCAAAGCATTATCATGCTAATTAAAAATGTTTTCTCCAGTAGAATCTACTGTTAATTCTGGTAATGAAAGAATTTTTATTCTTTTCAATGTCACAGTCTCTTACACAAACTGAGTACAACTTTTTGTCATCATAATCACTAATCCTGTCTATGGCATTACTAAATGGCCTGATTTTCATGGCTTCTGCAATTGAAGTGAAGTATCTTCTGCTAAGCATCTAATAATATTAGCTGATTTTGTTCTTGCACATGCATATTTTTTGCAATTTTGTGATCAGGAAACATCCGTTTGAACAAGGACCAAGGTAGTCTTCTACCACTAGGGGTAGTCCATGTTCTATTAGGAACTTGGTAAATAATACATCTGCATTTATAAAATTTGTATCCACAATCGAGTTCTGCTGTAAAATTGAAGTTACCATAATATTGGAGTTAGTAAAACATTCTAATTAAAGGTTTCTTTGTTGTACCACCATGACCAATATTAAAATCCTTTCCAACACATCATGCAATGGGCATGAAGCTGCCCTAGAATGAAACACTGTTTTATATAAATCATGTATTCATCTCTGAATCAGTTTTTCATCTTTTTCTTAATCGTCATTGAAATTATTTGAAAAACATTTTTGCTCTAACACATGCATTGAATAGAATAAATCTGATGATGTTTAGCATCAAATACCTACAGACAGGTTCTGTACCAGATATAAATTAGAACAAAAAAAATCTGCGAGCAATGAATAAATAATTAGAAAACCAGTCTGTTCTCTCCTAACTAAGCCATACAGCTGCTATAAATAGAATCTGTTAGGAAAGTGCATGAAAGACTACAGACAACTCTTATGCTGAAGTTATGCTGAAGTTGTCTTCTCTAAAATACAGTCTGTGGGATTAATGGGATGTTAATAAACCAAATATGTTTATGTGCAAAGTATAATTTAGTTAAAAAAAGTGTAATGAGTATGTCACAAGTGTAATGGTTAGCATCTATGGTTTATGGCATGCTGTAAAAATATTTCTTAACTAACTGAAAACACAAATAGTATCATAAAAATGTAAAATTAAGACTCAAAAGAAAAACTGTAATCTGTTTAGTCACAATATGAAAAGGACCAATCATTAAATAAAATTAAATAAAACAAGAGATGTGTATTGCCATGCATGTTCTATAATGACATGCATCATAAAAATTGTCTTTGATATTGCAATCATCATGGCTGTTAATAATAAAGACATACATAACATGTGGGATGCCATCCTTCTGTAATGTCACTTGTATCTTTGCAGAAATATATGTGAAGATTGGCTATTTTACCAAAACTAATTGAAGTTTTTCTTTCTTTCTATCTTTCTTTTATATTACTTTCTAAAAAAAAACTTTTTTGTACCTTAAGGGACTTAGATTAATAATAGATCTATGGGGTATCCAGAGAAATGCAAACCATACTCAGGTTAATTATTAGAATGAATTATAATGTACATACATGGTCATTATCAGAAAATATAGAAATGAATGTCATAGTCTGGATTAGGGATTGGTTATATTGACTCTTGAGGCAGTTTGATATGTCATATGAAGATCTGCCATCAAATGCTTGTCTGGTACATAAGAAGTTTGAAATTATTTCATTTTACAGTTGTGAACTTAAATTTTAAAAAAAGATTTACATTGATATCTATGAATGCCAGACAGGGGTATTTTGCAGTCTAACATAGGTAGATAAAGAAGACATAAGGAGGCACTTACTTATGTAGATATAGCTGACAGAAATAGACTGGTAATTATGTATAGACAAAAAGAGACAGTTATTTAGGTATATGAAGTAGACATAATTAGACAGTTACTTAGGTATATATAGTAGACATAAATAGACAGTTACTTAGGCATATATAGTAGATATAAGTATACAGTTACACAATTATATATAGTAGACATAAGCAGACAGTCACTTAGGTATATAAAGAGTAGACATAAGTAGACAGTTACTCAGATATATATAGTAAACATAAGTAGACAATTACTTAGGTATATATAGAGAAGATATAAGTAGACAGTTACTCAGGTATATATATAGTAGACATAAGTAGACAGTTACTCAGGTATATATAGTAAACATAAGTAGACAGTTACTTAGGTATATAAAGAGTAGACATAAGTAGACAGTTACTCAGGTATATATAGCAGACATAAGTAGATAGTTACTTAGTTATATAGAGAGTAGACATAAGTAGACAGTTACTCAGGTATATAATGTAGACATAAGTAAACAGATACTTAGGATTATACAGAGTAGACATACGTGGACATTTACCTAGGTATATATAGTAAAAGACAGTTACTGAGGTAGACATAGTAGATAAATAGACAGTTACCAGGGTAGATATAGTGGACATAAATAGACAGTTACCTGGGTAGATATAGTGGACATAAATAGACAGTTACCTGGGTAAATATAGTGGACATAAATAGACAGTTACCTGGGTAGATATAGTGGACATAAATAGACAGTTACTCAGGTAGACATAGTGGACACAAATAGAGAGTTACTCAGGTAGACATAGTCGACATAAATAGACATTTACTCAAGTAGATTATAGTAGGTACAAGGAGGTAGTTACTTAGGTATATATTGTAGACATAAGTAGACAGTTACTTAGGTATAAATAATAGATGTAAACAGAGTTACTTAGTTATATATAGTAGACATAAGTAGACAGTTACTCAGGTATATATTGTAGACATAAGTAGACAGTTACTTAGGTATATATAGTAGACATAAATAGACAGTTACTTAGTTATACACCACTCCCTCGATAACTCGCGCCCGGATAACTCGCGAACCCGCTTATAACGCGGTGTCCGGCATGGCTCCCGATTTTTTCAAAGAAAATATATTTTAAAATATGTTGAACATGAAAAATGTGGTGATAAGAAATGGTAAATTGGTAAATTAAACCTTGATATATAACTCTTTTTTATCATCGAAAATATTGATATTGCCCGTAAAGATATAATCCATATTGTGAAATTTGCAATTTCTAAAAAGATATCACTTATTGTTTTTTAAAAATAGAGAAATAGTTGTTAATACTCTGTAAATTGTAAATAAACAGTGCTCAATGAAAAATTCGGGTAAATGCTAACATGCAGCAACAGAGAATGAAATAGACACTAATTAAATGTCTGGCTAGGTGAAATTCACATTATAATCCTTTAATTTTGTCTCAACTCTATAACTGCAACATACCTATTCCCTTTGATGAAAGCATGAAAGCAAGAAAAGAGTCAGTCAACCGTCACATACATACGCGAGTACTTCCGTGAGAACCTAATTACATGCCGGCTTTGTTTTGATCAACGTCGTGGGAAGTGTTTGTTACAATAAAAGAATCAATTAAAAGAGACTGGTGTTGTTTTATCACTTTGAATAGGTATTTTGCATCAAATCAAACAAGGTAAGTACAATAAAAGAAAGTTCAAAGGCATGCCAATAGGAGCATACGTTCTCGTATTCATTACCATTATCAAATTTAATTTTACTTCACCAATCGAAAATGTTTGCACATTTTATGTATTAAGATCATTAAAGTATATAATATTAGTAATGTATCTAGGGCTGTCATCGGGTAAACCAGTATAGAAAAACCAGGATATCAAAACGTAAACGCGGATACCTTTAAAAAAAAATTAAAAAAAAAAAATCGCCACACCCCCCAACCATTTCAAACAGGTGTGACAGCTATGGCTATAATTAGAAACCAGATCTCTGCTTAATATAAATAAACAATACGTCAGACCGTCTGTTTGAATTAATAAAATTTGTTGGCGTTGTACAACCGGACCAACCGTTATCCCCGAGGCATTATATACCTAGGTTAAAACGTTGGTTCTACAGGTAATAAACCTCTTGGTAGACGATAACTATTGAATGTGGGTGCTAAATGATCGGTACATTGCATGCTCTTTTAATGAAATCCAGAGGGATACCTTTGATTTCCGAACAATCATGTCAAAGAAATCCCACCATGTATATTATGAACATTCATCACCTAGACACCTTGAAATCTTCGTAATGCAAAGTAATCTTTGCTCATTGTTTTTCTAGTCGACTAACTCTGAATTTCGAAAGTTAGCCATCGTACATGTACAGATATTTCTATTTTCGATACTACTACGTTTTTACCAAAAACTATCTTAAGAATAATAATTCCAAAAAAATAACCTTTATAAGACTGCGTGGTCACGTGGTATAACTGGGGCACGCATGCGTGGGTGATTAAAATCTGCGGTCAAAACGTTAAGTCGTACATGTGCTAAGCGAATGAAAACCACGTGGAATAATGTTTTGATGATCAATATACTGCAAGTTATCATGAAATTAATGTTACTCTGAGGAAAAAATATATATATACCGATATGAAGAGATATTTATTCACTTTTAATCTTAGCACATTTATTAATTGAGTATTTAACACTGTAACATGCCAAGCTAACCCCACCCCTTTTGCCTATACATCGATACCTTTGTTAGTTTTGTTGTTTGTTATAGGTCCCTCAATAACTTGCGCCCTCGCTTATATCGCAGTCGATGTTTTTGGACCCCAAGTTATCGAGGGAGTGGTGTATGTAGTAAACATAAGTAGACAGTTACTTACTAGATATATTAGACATAAGTAGACAGTTACTTAGGTATATGTAGTAGACATAAGTATACAGTTATTTAGGTATATATAGTAGACATAAGTAGACAGTTACTTAGGTATATAAAGTAGACATAAGTAGACAGATATTTAGGTATATATAATAGACATAAGTAGACAGTTACTTAAGTATATATAGTAGACTTAGACATTTACTCGGGTAGATATTGTAGGTACAAGGAGACAGTTACTCAGGGATATACTGTAGAAATAAGTAGACAGTTACTTAGGTATATATTGTAAATATAAGAAGACAGTTACTCAGGTAGACAAAAAGTATAGTTATTTAGGTAGATATAGTAGACATAAGTATACAATTACTTTGGTAGATATAGTAGACATAAGTAGATAGTTACTCAGGTATATTTAGTAGACATAAGGAGACATTTACTCAGGTATATATTGTAGACATAAGTACTCTGGAATATATAGTATACATACATGTATATATAGTATACATAAGTAGAAAATTACTTAGGTATATATATATATATATATATATATATATATATATATATATATATATCAGACATCAGTATCTTACATTGGTGATGTGTGAGTGTGTGTATATATATTTATATATATATTAAACATAAGAAGATAAACAATTATTTTAAAAAATAATCAAAAAGTAATTAAAAAAGGCAGTTACTTGTATATTTAGTAAACATAAGTGTAGTTACTTAGGTAGATATAGTAGACACAGAGACAGCTGCTGAGGTAGATATGATAGACATATGGAGATAGACAAGTACTAAAATAGACATGGCAGAAATAAGGAGACTGACAATTATTAAAATAAATAATGCAGAAATAAGGAGACAGTTACTATGTTGTTATTGTGGGGCTTAGCGCCATTTTTTAGCACATGATAAGCTATACATGGCGGCCAGTATTAATGGTGGAAGAAGAAACCGGGAAATCTGCAGAAAGAACCACCAACCCATGAGAAGCTACTGGAAAGCTTTCTCACATATCCACATTCACCGAATCTTAGACTCGAACCCACACAGACAGAGGTGAGATGATAGTGATCTGTAACGGAGAGTACTTTAGACCACTCGGGGCCTGGACAGTTACTTTGGAATATAAAGTAGCTATAAAGAGACAATTTTTATAAAGACAGTTTCTAAACATGCATGGTTTAGATACACATGTTATGTGCCTTTGCATCTGAAGAGACAGAAATTTTGTAAAGAATGTTCACTTAATTCATATTTCTTTCTAGTATCATTATGTAACAATAGGTTGTTAATGTATCATGATATACAATCGCCAGGGACAATATTACATTACTGTATCATGATACACAATCGCCTGAGACAATATTAGATTACTGTATCATGATACACAATTGCCAGGGACAATATTACATTACTGTATCATGATACACAATTGCCAGGGACAATATTACATTACTGTATCATGATACACAATTGCATGAGACAATATTACATTATTGTATCATGATACAGAATTGTCAGGGACAATATTACATTACAGCATCATGATACACAATTACCCAGGACAATATTACATTACTGTATCATGATACACAATTGCATGAGACAATATTACATTATTGTATCCTGATACGGAATTGTCAGGGACAATATTACATTACAGTATCATGATACACAATTACCCAGGACAATATTACATTACAGTATCATGATACACAATCGCCAGGGAAAGTAATGCTGATATACAGTCACCAGGGAAAATATTGCATTTAACTTGTGCCTTGATATCAAACCCACTCTAAATCAAACATAAAATATTCCATTTCAAAAACACCAATTCTGCTATTAAATCAAGACTCGGGGGGGGGGGCGGGAGAACTCATATACTCTGCTTAAATTCATAAATAAAAACTTTCATATCAGAATTAATCATTACATTGAGTTTGATGATTATTATCACACCAAAGAATGCTTCCATCAAGTATGACAGGAGAATGTATGGATAAGAAAATAAATGAGCGAAACATTCTACACAAATAAGAAAACACAACTAAATATGTCCAATTAATAAATTTATAATCAAACTGTTTCAACTTCGAAAAGAATAAGTTGAGTAAGCTTGAATGACCTTTATCTTTTCTGCATGGACTTGAAAATGTACGACTTGAAAAAGATGCACTATAAAGGAAACTAGTCTTCTTGTTAAAGATTCAACAAGACAGTGTGAACGTACAGGTATTGGAGTTTTTCTTTTCTCAAAGAGAAACCTGAATTTATTGGGTGTTCTTTTGTTATCTTGCACTCCCTGGCCCAAACCTCGACCATCATCCTGGGACAGTGTACGATCCATCATCACTTCTATTGTTCCTGTAAGAAATCGCAAAATACCTTTTAAAATTGAAAAAATGCATAACCAATTTTTCTCACATTCTTTCCACTTGTATTTTTCAATCTTAGAATTAAATTTTGGATTATATTTAAAAACCATAATACCTATTTCCAATTGTTACATTGTTTTCTAGGGAAATAAATTATTTTGTCAAAATATACAAAGCTTGTTGGCTTCACTCTTTTCTCTTGTTATTTTTGTACGAGTCTACACGTAACAAGAGAAAATTAGGGCTCTTTTGGGATATTTGAATTTTGGCTAAAATATTTCAGAAAATTGTTTTCTGATATTTAAATTTTCCTAGTTTTTAAATCCCAAGTACTATTTTACATTTTCTTTGAAATCTTTAGTGAAAACAACAGGCTTTCATTCACAACATCATTAAGTGAAGTGATGCTTTTTGAATGTAGTTTTAACAATTTTTCAGTCATATCACTATGATGTCTGCAGTGTGGCAGTTTATACTGATGTTTAGCACTGGGGCATCATGCAGCAAACATGTAGCATGATTTCCCACCCAGTAACATTATCCTGACACCAGGCCAACCAGTCCTAACACTAACCTCTTAAAGCTGAGCGTCAAGCGAGGCAGCTGTTAGTACCATTTTTGTAAGTCTTTGGTATGATTTGACCGGGGATCGAACCCACAACCTCCTGTACACAATGTCATTAAAAGTGGACTTATTTTCTAACCCTATTCAGGGGCAGTTGGATAGTTTGAAATAAAGATGAGTTGCTTGAACTTGCCAGAAAATATGATCTTTCCGAGGCAAAAGCTTCCTTGACGAAACAAGAACTTAAAAACATTTTGATTCAATATTTGGTAGAGAAGAATGTTCTTGATGGAAGTGTTTTGGCTTCAGTCGGTAAGTTGGTATCAGACTCTGACATAAAAGTAAAGGAATTAAAAATGAAATACAATATGGAAGTAGAGTTAAGGAAGCTTGAGCTTCAAAAAGAGGAAAGGGAGAAAGAAAAATAAATGTAAATAGAAGAGAGAAAACAATCATGGATGCAATTTGAAGAGAAACAATTACAACTGCAATTTGAGAAAGAGGAGAGTGGAGAAATTTAAATGTACAAAGGAAGGAAACTGCATACTTGGATATAAAATGCACTGGAATCTATCAATTGTAACATGAATAAATCGACTGTTCATGCTGACAAACCATATTAACAGTGCACTGTTATATCATAATCCACTTATGCTGACATCTGGCCTGAATACCATTTGCTGTGATAACACTCAAACATTCATTTATGCTACTAGACTATCTACAATGGACCAAACTTTCAAGATACAACAGGAACAAATACAACTGACCAAATGACAGCTATTTTTTTAAAAATATATCCAGAAAAATAGATTTGGTGTAAGTTAAAAAAACTGACTAACTTTGAATCACTGATAGTTTTTTTAAAATTTTTTTTTTAGATACTAAGCATATGAAAAGAAAATTCATACTCAGTGTTACAATTATTTGATGTTAATGCCTGAATAACAAACAGGTATTGTTTAATTATCTAAAGTTGTTCTAGTTGTGACTAATAACACATGTACCCTTCATCAAAGCAAGCAAACTAAAATCTTCAATCAAAATAAACCACCTTTCTTCAAAGGAAGTTAGCATCAAACTTAAATGCAATAGAATCTAATGGATAGTTGCATTTTGCATTTACAATTGACAATATCACGAATTTCAAGACCATGGCTGCTGTCATACTGCATTTTAGATTGGTACCATTTTCAATTAGTACCAACAATGAAGTCTTGGGGTAAAAAATGCAATTTTTATGACTTCTAATCTAGAAGAAATATTAGTTTTCAAGATGACATCTATGACAGCCATATTGAACATCATACCAACACAATTTCCAGACCAACTAGACATCACAAAATGTCTTCCAGTCAAAACCATATGCTTATATTACTTTTTATTAAGGAGTAGTAGTACAATAAGATTTTCAAGATGACTACTGTGGTAGCTATACTGGGTGTCAGATTGGCACCATCATCATTGAAGATGACTGCTGTGGTGGATATACTCTCAGATTAGCACCATCATTTAAGATGTCTGCTGTGGTGGATATACTCTCAGATTAGCACCATCATTTAAGATGTCTGCTGTGGTGGATATACTCTCAGATTAGCACCATCATTTAAGATGACTGCTGTGGTGGATATACTCTCAGATTAGCACCATCTTTTAAGATGACTGCTGTGGTGGATATACTCTCAGATTAGCACCATCTTTTAAGATAACTGCTGTGGTGGATATACTCTCAGATTAGCACCATCTTTTAAGATAACTGCTGTGGTGGATATACTCTCAGATTAGCACCATCATTTAAGATGACTGCTGTGGTGGATATACTCTCAGATTAGCACCATCTTTTAAGATAACTGCTGTGGTGGATATACTCTCAGATTAGCACCATCATTTAAGATGACTGCTGTGGTGGATATACTGGCTGTCAGATTAGCACCTTCATCATTTAAGATCAGCTAGACATCATAAGGGATTTTTTTAGTGAAAACTGATCCATTCCTGTGGCATAGTAATAACAAGATTTTTAATATGGCTTCTGTGGCAGCAATATTTGATGTCTGAGTTGTACCATCATTCAGGCCCAAACCGGACGAATGAGTGTGTAAAGTTTTGTGGCAATTGTCCAAGTAGTGGAATAGTGATAACAAACTGTACTAATGGATAGATGGACAACATGTTGTCCTATAAGCTCTCTTTCTCTATGACCAGTAGAGCTATATAGCAAAGATTTAACATAGTCTATTCCTATTAGCAACTAGAGTGTTACTTTACTCAAAAGTAAAAAGGGGGAAAAATCTAGGATTTAACATGGTACTCCCCAAGACTATAATTTTAGAAATTACTAAAGTCTGCATGGACAGAGAAAGGTATGGTGTGAAATTTATAAGTCTTGAAAAGACTGAATAATGCTCAAGCATACTGCGCTTGTCCTTGGTAAATCTTTTTATAGATTGAATGATTAGGGTTAGGTATGATTCATAACGGATCAGAAGCTTGATAATTTTAACCTATGAATTTGTATCCAAAAGTTATGAATGAAACCTTATTTTATTAATTCAATTTAATAATTATAGCTAATTTTAATCTCAACTAAATGTCTTTCAAGAAAGGGATATTCTAATTGTGATTTGCCAAGTTTACACGAGGATTTTGGGATCTTCTTTCTCACTTGTCATAAACTATCTAAACTAAATGGAGTTTCAATCACAAACCTGTGTCAACATGACCAAACATTCGATACAGGTTGCAAAGCCACCTTGTTGGTGGAGTTTAAAGTCTTCTGATTTTAAATAAGACTATATTCATCTTTCTTGATAGGATGAAAAATGAGTTGCTGATAATAATTTTTGAAGTTTTTGTTTATCCATCAGCTTACTTCTTATGTTGAATGTACTCAGAAAAATGCCATCTGCATTTCCTGTCCCCACCCTATTGGGACAATTGTACCTATATTGAGTAATTCTGGCAAAGGATTACCACATTACCCGATTTCATATCAGTCTTAATGGTGATTATGGCAAATGGAATCAATTTCATGCCAAGATTCCTGGTACCAAATAATGTACCAAAACAAATCACTTTCATATTAATATTTTAGTACACTTAAATGAAAGCTAAAATAAAATGAACATGAGTTTATTGTGTATTTTGTATTTTGTAAATTGAAAATGAAACATGATCATCCCTATCAGGAATAGCCTCAGCCAATGCAAGGAATGATTGGGATAATTTTGGAAGAGTCCACTGGATTTACCTGCAGGGTAATCTTGACCCCTGTGATCTTGGCATTTGGAAATAAAAGTTTTTTATGATACTGAACTTAAATTTTTCTTCCATCACTTTAATATTACTTTATCTCAATAGACATATTTTTAAACACAGCTAAAGTGCAGGGACCCTGTGAGTGCAGGGTCCAATTGTGCCAAATTGGTCCAATTGCCCATGGTTGGCTCTGATCCACACTGATTCAGTTTTCTTTTGACCATGACTTTGGCATAATCAAATATATTTTTTCTAAGGATCTACAATGACAATAAGCAGTGCAGTGGTTTACAATGATGTCCTTCAAATGTTCTGAAGCTAAACATCCTATTGTAAAGGCATATAATGCAATTAAAAGACCTTCTTTGTCGTCACTAAAGATAAGTCAACCTGAAGCATTGTGTAATTCATTTACACTAAATTTTCATTATTGATGGATTTTTTCTAACGATGTCACATTCCAATATAAAAAAATCATCCATGCCTCAAGAAAAGAATTAATATGAAAAAAGATTACAAAATAGTCTTTTTTAGCAGATATTTGTAAGTTGATCACTTTGTAGGAACATTGTGTACACTGTATTCTAGAATAAAAAGAAACTTTTCTAATCTGGGGCTTGGAAAAGTACCAATAATGGAATGGTGCCCAGATTGGTGTCAATATATCTACAGAATATGTTAAGGTATGCAAATTTCTTGATGCAGTCCACATTGTCATATATTAGAATGAATTTAATTCATGCAAAAACTATCTGGTAAAAAACTGGGTGATAACTGTAAAGAAAGTTTACAAGAAAGGACTTAAGGACTTTTACACTTAAGGACTTTTAGGCTCAGTAAATAAAAAATCTTTTCCAGCCACTATCATTGTTTGACATTCCCACAGCAACAAAACCAGTAAAACTTGTCTAGACTACCATAAGTTGAGCCCAACTGCAAACTAAATACACCCTGAAATAACAGATTAAGGCCTACATTGTTTGTTTTACTGGTTACTCTTAAGAAACTATTGACCCAGATCTGTAAGAACATTATGGGGACTAATTACTGTATTGTCTTCCAACTATCCCATTACTAATTTACTGCAGTACAAAAAGAAAAATCCACACATGGTGGCATTTAAGTTATGACTATATGGTCTTAAACTAAGTAACAAGTGTGAAACACAAGAAACTTAGCAAAATTCAATAAATAATTTATTTCCCTAAAAAAAGTGAAAATTAAGAAAATTAAGAATTAAGAAAGAACTTACAGTATTGTGATTTAAATACCAGATAGTCTTAAAAGACTAGTCACAATAGAAATTAAATATACATAATATCTACCTATAACAAATTAAAACTATGAGTGTTAAAAATTAATTTTGTTCTTGAGGCTGTTCCAATTAAACATACTTGGAACTCTATGAAGGCATTTTCAACATTTAGTAGTAACCTATTGGTGCAATATATAATTATCTATCATATTCATAATAATCAAAGTTGAAGAAAAAAAACAGAAGAACTACATTTATGCAGAACCATCCTAAGCAGGACAAAATACACATATATATAATCCGTAAGATTTAATTGTTAAGTCAATTCTATAAATACTCAAAGATGATGGCTTTGACAAAAGTTTTCCCGGTCTGAAGAGGATAACTACTTGATGTTTAACAGCACATCAACAGATAAAAATCTCTTTCGTGCTGAGGCAACAGAGGAAAATGTACCTTGCAGGCAGACAATGACCAAAGCAGCTGAAACTGGCTGATTTGAGCAAAATACAAACTTGCAAGCCAAAGACTCACAGCACTGTGGTTCCCCCATTTTGATAATGTCAGATCAAAGATACATACAAATCCAATATGAATATAAATAATGTATCACTTCACCATTGAAAAGTAAATGAAAGTGACAATTTTCAGAAAGGTATCACTTGTAAACATATATGCCAACCTTGTTTCTGACTGGCTATCCCTAAGGACTGTGCAGTGAGTACACTAAATCTGTAGTGATCGTCCTCCAGAAAGGCCATAGTGGGCATTGGGTAAAAGTTAGCTTGTAATGGCAGTTTGCTGTAGGTCTTGCGTTTCTGAATCTAGAAGATATGAAAAAAAATCATTAATGGTCATGGTAATTAAACTTCATAGTGAAAAGGGATTAGATAGTAAACATCCACGTTATATCTGTCCATGGTTTGCATTCAAATTATAGTGAAGCTTCCCAAAACCGACCCCACTGTAAATTGAACAGCTTCTACAGACTGGGCCCTTCATAAAAAAAAGGATCTTCTGCAAACTGATTCTGCTGTAATCAAAGTAACTTTTAATTTGCCTCTCTGTAACCCATTATCTTCACCTGAATGCTGCCTTTGTTACCTGACAGATGCTAATTGGTTCTTATGCATCTTGAACATCTTATATGTGGCTTTGAGAAGTTGGACCAGTGATGAATGCAATTTTTTAAAATTATTTCAGCCAATGATCTTTGACCTATTCATCCTGAAATTTATAGGGTTCTTCCTTACCCAAAGTGCCAACTATTCCAAAACTTTGGTAACTCTTGATCATGGAAAACTCAAATTATTTTCTGGAAACCAATTTTTGTCTTTATGTCACAATAACCCAAGTGAAAGCAATCTACAAAAATTGATAATTTGAGCTATTGTGCAGAAACCAAACTGGTATAAGATGGGCAGACAGATGGAAAGACATCACTGTACAATATCAGATAGTATTTATTACTCTGTCAGCCACACTGACCTTGACATCTGGCCTTTTTACTCCAAAATCAATGTTGATCTTTTCCACCCACAGTGCAGGCCATAAAAAAAGTCTGGTAAATATAGATGGTGGAGTGAGCAACTTTTTTTTTTTTTTTAAATTTAGCTAGTGTTCTTACCTTTGACCTTTCCAGCCTGAAATCAACAGGATTTTTTTCCTTATCCCAAAGTTTGGTAATTGTAGATGGTGGAGAACTCCAGTTATTTTCATTATATCAAAATCGTATCATAACATGAAAAAACAATTTACTGTTTTTAAGTGACCTTGAAATTTTTACATTTTTTAGTCCAAAATCAATAGTGTTATTTTCTACCCAAAGTGCAAATCATCTACAAACATTAAGTCTTTATCTGTAGTCAAGTTCATAAATTCACCTTATAGTGATGTATAAAATATGATGGTAAATTTATGTAAATGAAGTTAATGTAATTGGGGAAAGTATCTGAGAAATAAGACCATCTGCATATTAGAACAATCATAGTTATTTCATGAATGAAAGGCTTTAGAGTGATCCCCCTTTTGAATGGTCCCCTAGTGGCCAGAATACCCTTTTCATCAGCAATCAAGTGCTCAAAGTGACACCTCTTAAAGACATATATTTTTGGGTTTACAAATATAAATCACACAAATATTTCTATACTTCTAAATTCTGAACTGACAATAATGTTTGTTATAAAACGATGATAAAGTACATAACTTTAACCATTCAAAGAGGCAAGCTATTATTTTGATCATCTTTACTGCAATAATTATTGGGTATTATTATTATTACTATTATTATTATTATTATTATTATTACTATTATTATTATTATTATTATTATTATTATTATTATTATTATTATTGATAAGAATTATTAAGATGATCAAAGCAAACAGCTCTGAAGTGCAGTATTGTTCTGTTCAAGTCAGCATCATGCTTGATCATATCTAAGTACAAAATGCTCTGATAGTTTTCTTAGGTTCTCTCTTGTGGATTACATACCATATTAAAGAGTACTAGACTATAACTAGCTGAATACATGACTTAAAGTATTACTTACCAAATAGGGAATAAGTTGTTGTGAAATCGCTTGAAAAGAACAACACAGTTTAAATGAAAAAAAGAAATTCAACTAAATGAAAATGGGATGAGTTCAATGGCTGCTGCTGTCAGAGAAATTTAATATTGATGAAGATTAAAATAAACCTTGCTGATGGTGCAGTGTTTTCAACAGCAGTGGAGAAATTGAATAATTGGAGAATGACAGTTGTTGCCAGATCTTTGTACACTGATTTTTATTGACAAGGTTTTTGAATGTTTGAGCACCATGATTTATTATTTATAATTATTTCAAATGATAATAATATAAGTATTAATATGTTCATTCTATAACTTGATTTGTAAATGAAAATATTAAATAATTCAAAAGTACTGGTGGTATCAGCTTTTCTATGGGCAAACAACTTACCTGAAATCCATTCAGGTCTGTGTAAAAGACACCATCAGGGTTCCTGACATTAGTGGAAATTCGTATTGCCACTTCCAGGTTGCTCTTGCTTTTGATATCAACAATGTTGTAAACTTCTACAGATGACCCCTCAGAACCTGATAATGATAATGTTACAATGACCAGTGCATGATAAAGTTACAATGACCAGTGCATGATAATGTTACAATGACCAGTGCATGATAATGTTACAATGACCAGTGCATGATAATGTTACAATGACCAGTGCATGATAATGTTACAATGACCAGTGCATG
This sequence comes from Potamilus streckersoni, assembly GCA_016746295.1. Taxonomy (NCBI): domain Eukaryota; kingdom Metazoa; phylum Mollusca; class Bivalvia; order Unionida; family Unionidae; genus Potamilus; species Potamilus streckersoni. The sequence goes on from JAEAOA010002143.1 coordinate 743,316, forward strand.
GTATATCTTACCCGACCAAAAAATACTCTACAAAAAAAAAATACTTTTATGATGCCTACAAAAACAAAGTATGAACATATACAAACTTAATTTTGGTCTTCACCATATCATCACACTGTAAGTCACAAAACTGTTGCAGAAATTTTATTTACATGCAAAACAACACTTTTGTAGAGCATGGAAAGTGTATACGGGTACAATCTTTACCTTAAGCTTTCAGATGCTATTTTTTTTTAATCAATGTTGATGTTTAGAAAAAAATTTTTTATACTGAAATGTGTCTTCCAAAATACTTACCCAATCATAATACCTTAGGAAAAAAACTACCACTACCTTGCAAATCCAGCCCTCCCAGATACTACCTTTACCTCAAGGGAACTAAAAGTTGTCTGCCAACCCATTGGCAGTCGGGCAGAGTGATCTCCCCTTACATATAAGACTTGGCAGCAAGGCGTAAGGATATATTAGCTATTACTGGAGTGGAAGGTATGCTTGATATGGATGTAACTGCTAGGAGGGTGTATGCATATTATGATTGTATTTTCAAACATTATTTTTACATTAAAAAATTGGTATATTACCCAATCATAATACCTTTGGAGAATAAGAGGTTGAGGGAGGTACATCCTTTTACCCCGGAGATAAAATCTCCAATCCCCTAAGGTACGAGCAACAGCTTCTGATTGGCAGAGACTTCATCTGTTGGGGCATGGCTTCAAAAGGGGAAAAATTTTCCACATGCAAATCAAGTGGAAGTCATGAAGCAGTATCTTAAGAAGCTATTGACTTGGAAAAGTGACCTGTTTAGCTGCATATATAGGTCCTACCAGATCAAACTGGGCCCTTTGGGATGGGAAATCTTGGAGATAAAAGGTAGAAAATGTGGACTCCAATCTTCAATCCACAACCTGAATGATGACAGTCAACAGTTCCATTCGAATGTTAGATTGGTGGCAACTGCCCTAACCTCATGAGGAGAAGTGTGTAAAAAAGTTCATTGAACTGCCGTTATTTTCCATATGCTGAGCAAATAACCCACTTGATCCAGGATACGATATTCTGAGCTGATATATCATCTTGACCTGACTTAAGAGATAGAAATAGGCGTGATCTTTCTCTATGCACCAGCTGCATTCAATTAAGTTACCACTTCAAAGATCTGACAAGGTCTTGTAAATGGCCTTTAGCTGAAGTGTCCTGAGACAGTTTTCATGAAAAAGGACTGGTTACCTGTGGAAGGGCAATAGTTCTTGGTGATGAAAGAAGATGCTGTCATAAGACAGACCCATCTTGTCGAAAATGCTGGTAATTGGGATCTGAGGACAGAGCATGTATTTCACTAATTCTGCCTGCCTTTGCTAATGTCATGAGGAAGCAGGACTTGTAGGAAAGGTGTGCCAGAGATGCCATTGCAATTGATTCAAAAGGATTTTTGTTCAGCCTGGTTAATACCTAAGATAGGTTTCCCTGGAGGCAGAAGGTTACACCATGTATACTCAAAGTTGCAAGGAGTTCAGATATGTCATTGTCTTGCCTGATATCTTTGTGCCCATGATGACAAAAGCCTTTGTACTCGAAGCTAATTTGCTCTCTTTGAAGAGCCAGAGGATGAAATTAGCTATCTGCAACATTCATGCCTGGAAAGGTAAGATATGTTTGTTGTGCACCAGTGGGTACAAAGTGCCATTTACCTTCACATGCTTTAGAGTGGAGGGCCGTCATGCCTGAGTGATTCTCTCCACTACTGGTTTCAAGAATTGTTTGTGTCTGAGAGCCTGTGTGATGTGATCCAGACATGCAGGTCCAGGAGCTCTGGGCAGGGATGAACAACTGCTGTGTTGGTTGTTTGAGCAGATGAGGGAAGACCTGAATCTTCCACAGGGTTTCTGATGCCAGACTGAAAAGGTAGTTTATCCATGACTTCTCCCATCAGAGAGCGATTAAATGAGGTCATAGGCGGATTCCTTTGTTTGCTGTATCACTTGGAATCAGAGGTATTGGTGGCTGGTGTACATGTTAAGGTTGGTCCAAAATCTAATGATAGCGTGTCCACTATGAAGAGAGATGAAGGTGTTTGCAATTTAAGCTCAGAGTGAAGGCAAAGTCTCCCTTGTGGATATCATTCAAAATTTATTGTAGGGTTCCTTGAGGGAACTGAGGGGTGTGGAAAAATGATTGAGGGTGTTTTGGTAGATGACCAGGCATAGGGAGTCATTTGCTGTCGAGACCAAGAAAAAGGTGTTGAACGAAGAATAGAACCATCTGTGCTATATCTGTATGGTATTTGATTGGTGGGGCTGTGATAGGATGGCTTTCAAAGGTTCATGTCCTATGAGTGACTCTTGGGTACTTTTGTATAATCACAACACTATCTTCGTCTAGACACTGTGATTACGGAGGGAGCGAAACATGTCTCCTTTATGGTTTGTTAGCATTACTCATCCACTTGAACATTAGGCAAAGTGGTAGAGGACCAAGGTAGTGTTCTTAGCTTGAGAATGACTCCATGTATACTTAGGTGCTCTGCATGGAGCTTTAAGATAAGGTATGTTATGCCAATTTGAAGATAACCCAGGAAAATATAAGTCTCACAGTGAATTACATTAATAATATTCTGCACTAAATCTGAAGTGTAAACTTGATTGAGCCTGTAATATTGATGATTAGCCCTTTGTTATCTCTATTATATGGTCAAGGCCTTTCACTGAATGAGATGAGATCATAATTTGTAACCTGTCCATATGTTTGCTGAATGAGATGGGAACCTGGCTGTTTGTTAGCTCTGTTCCATTCTGTTGGAGGAATCATGTCAGACCCCAAGGAGGCAAGGAAAGAGGGAGTTCCAAAAAAGATAAGGCTTGTGGTGGTGACTTGGGTGCAGGGGATGTTTCCAAGTGTGTCAATGTCTGGTGCTTCCAGGTTAAAGGGTAAGTTGAATTATCTCTCTTGCTCCTGTAAAGGTTTACACAGCAGAAGAAATCAGTATTCAGACTATTGATGCCTTTGTTCTGAGCTCTATGTTGTTTGTGCTTTGCACATAGTTCTAATCCGTAAGATACAATAGAGTAAAACAGATGCAGTTGTAGCTCTAGAATGCAATATCGAAGCTGAGCTAATTCATCTTGAGGGTGATCCAGAAATTAATGTCTAATAAGGCAAGGAAGTGTACAGGTAAATACTAATGATAATATCACCTGTTTACAAACCTGTGTGGCTGCACATGTTATGTTGCATACATGTGACAATACCACCTGTTTGCAGGTGCAGAGCTATACAAGTAATGGTTACCTGGAAAAAACTGCTAGCAAGATGATTACCTGTAGGGAGGTCAAGGACTTCCTATACAGGTAGAATCATTAAAGCATGGTATTCCAAAGTTAAAAATACCATGGTAAAAGAAGGGTCATCCATATAAATATGCATGTGCAGGAGGTGACTGAATGAACCATGAATAGAGTGCTGAACTGTAATGTTGGACTAAAACAGTACAAATACAGAATGTACTTGTTCTACATACATACAAACAACCTTCACAAAGAATCAAATAAAGGCACCATTATTGAGAAATATCCATTATTGAGATATATCCGGAATGTGTGACATCCATTATGAGGCAATACTCATAGGAAAAAGGGCCTAGAGACTGCCCCTACAAGTAATTACACTAATACATACATTAAAGTAATTACATTAAAATGGCACCCAGAACAATGAAAACCTTGGATAAAAAACTCGCTAACATGTACCTATTGATAAGGAAATTACACATATATAGGAATTATATAAAAACTATAGACTTGCATGTAAATTTAATTGTAGTGTGAATGGACTATTAAGTTGCTTAGGCTCCACGTGCAAGTACCCAACGTGTGATGATGACAAAGTGTAACAAATCTATAAAGGCAGAAATTTATCATGAGATAAAAAGTTTGAAATATAGATGGAATATACTTTTGTTAGAAGTGAAAAACTCCTCCAATTTGAAGTGACATCTTCCAAATAGCTTTGGCTTTGTGAGGTCTCTCGTGACGAGAGAAAGCTTCATGGCATGAGCAGATGCAATAACTAGCATATCCCGCCCCATCCCCAGTCTTATATGTAAGGGGAGATCACTGCTCAACCACCAATGGATCATCAGATCATCAGACAACTTTTAGCTCCCTTGAGGTAAAAGTAATATCTGTGATGGCTGGACTTGCAAGGTAGTGGCGTTTCTCCTAAGGTATTATGATTGGGTAATGTATTTGAAGAGGAAATCTAGGGACACTGACAATGATTTCCAAAAAAACTTTTGAAAACTTTGGATTGGGGTTGGTGTGGGGCAAGCATTATTTACTATCATCATAATTCAACATTTAACTGACATCTGATTTGGCTGCTTGGTATTCAGAATGGTAAACATCTTTCTCTCTCCCCCACCAATGTAGGATTATTAAAGGCCAAATATGTAAGAATAAAGTTGTTTCCTATATCTGGATGGACAAATAATATAATAACTAATTAGACTGACATTTTGAAAAATTCAAACGGTCAGATGTATTCAAAGGAAAATGTTCAATGAATTTAGTCATCTACTGTATCAATTACTTTTTGGACTGATTTACAGTACCTGTTAAACACAAAAGCGATTACAATCAAAGTATATGGCTGGGATTCATTAACACTTAAAGTTGGGCATCAAAAGCAAATTGGCATATGATGGAATTAACATCTACAATGCATTGTTACATGACTTACATTGGATAAATTCCATAATTTTAAACAAAAAATTAAATGTTATAAGGAATTAAATTTATACTTATTGCATCAATTTATCTTTTTCTTTAAATGAATGTTGTGTTTTTACTGCATGAAGACCTTTTTATAATGAAATTTCTTATTGATATAAATTTCTCATTTAACAAGTACACTGACTGATATCAAATAACGTTTTAACTTTTAAATCACATGCACAATAAATACCGAAAACTAACATGAAGCTTTCATAGTCGTACTAAGTCTTCAACAGCAGATTGATCTATTCTCAACTGACTGTTAACATTACCCAAAGGAACAGTGAGCTATGTTAACAGATTGTCAGAGATATGCAGCTGGATGAAACAGCACTGTTCAGTGTCAGTTTGTGTGTATTGATGTAGGGAGATTTTCTTTCTTCTAGCCAGCAGTGTTCTCAATCTAAGATGTTTACTCAGTCCCAAGATAGAGTATGACCAGGGCAAACTTTGTGGATGTGCTGCAATACCTCAGTCAAGCTTGAATGTTGTCTTTTATGTTGATTAAATCTCGCTGTCAATGTCATTTCTATTTTCTCATTATAATCATGATGGCACTGACTTTCAACTGTCCTTCACACTTAATGTGATAAATAGGTCCACAATTATCTTTCTTAGCAGTCTACATTTTAGCATTTATCTTAGGGTCCAGTATGGTTAAAACACACATTACTTTTGGTTACTGAAAAATGTGTTTCAAGCATTGGGAAACCCCTTTCACAAATAGTAAGATGATGCTACCTTACAAGTCTACTTAACAGTTACAAGTCGACTCTTCCAGGTAATATCATTTTGACTAGTGTGCAGCCTGTTGGAAATCTTCTTTATCATCCAATTTGGATAATAACACTTGTAGGCAGCACTCATGATCAAGGTCTTGTTTTAAATCTGTGGGGTCAAATGTAATGACTTTGGTTACATCAAGTTTCTTACCTAATGGATGGCGAGAGTCAAAATCAAGGTACTGGTCAGTATGAGGAGGTTTACGATAATTAGTACTTTTTAACATGCTATCGATGTTTCTGATGGTGTTTGTGTCCAAAATTGCCAACCCACCATTTTGTCTCTCAAAGAAAATGTTCTTACCAAGATACCACCTTTTAGCTACAATTCCGTATTTTGGATTACATGAGCATTTCATTCTTGGTTTTAAATTTTTCTGAAAATAAACAATATCTCTTTTTAAAAAAATGGATAAGAAGACACTCTTCTATTCCTTCACATGTAATTACCAGTGTATCGATATCTTGACATGATGAACATCTTACAACAAGAAATTTTTAATAATCAATTTACTTAAAATAAGAAACTGGAACTTACTAATTATCCTGAAGCAAGAAACTGTTTTCATAATTACAAATTTAATAACCAAGATTCCACATCTAGCTATACTTCTTAGACAAACAGCCTTATTTTAGTTTATTTTTCTTTAATTTCTTTTCTTCTTTGTTTAAGAAACTGACTTTTGACTGTGTTGGTAACCATATTATGTCAGAATGTTTCAATTCCATTCACACATGAATGAAACAAAAAAAGAGGGCCAAGTGGACTTCAGATCCCACACCTGACTGACATCTGCCTAATAGCAAAATGTAAGAACATTTGGACAAGAAATGGGTAATATCACAATGCTTTTTGTTGACATTTTCCCAATGCTATCGATTCCATGACAACAATTGCTATGAGGTCACAATGCTTTTTTGTTGACATTTTTCCAATGCTATCGATTCCATGACAACAATTGCTATGAGGTCACAATGCTTTTTTGTTGACATTTTTTCCAATGCTGTCGATTCCATGACAACACTTGCTATGAGGTCACAATGCTTTTTTGTTGACATTTTTTCCAATGCTGTCGATTCCATGACAACAATTGCTATGAGGTCACAATGCTTTTTTGTTGACATTTTTTCCAATGCTGTCGATTCCATGACAACAATTGCTATGAGGTCACAATGCTTTTTTGTTGACATTTTTCCAATGCTATCGATTCCATGACAACAATTGCTATGAGGTCACAATGCTTTTTTGTTGACATTTTTCCAATGCTATCGATTCCATGACAACAATTGCTATGAGGTCACAATGCTTTTTTGTTGACATTTTTTTCAATGCTGTCGATTCCATGACAACACTTGCTATGAGGTCACAATGCTTTTTTATTGACATTTTTTCCAATGCTGTCGATTCCATGACAACAATTGCTATGAGGTCACAATGCTTTTTTGTTGACATTTTTTCCAATGCTATCGATTCCATGACAACAATTGCTATGAGATCACAATGTTTTTTGTTGACATTTTTCCAATGCTATCGATTCCATGACAACAATTGCTATGAGGTCACAATGCTTTCTTGTTGATATTTTTCCAATGCTATCGATTCCATGACAACAATTGCTATGAGATCACAGTGCTTTTTGTTGACATTTTTCCAATGCTATCGATTCCATGACAACAATTGCTATGAGGTTTCTAAAGTTCTTTTATCTCTGTTCATATGTGATCTTATGTTGGCATCATTTACTCAATTTTGCAAGACCTCAATTCTTGTATTTTTTTGTCACAGTAGGTCAAATTCACTTAATTTTTTTACATAAAATTATTTCAAATTGCAGACCCTCTATGACATGCTTTTATTAAAAAAAATCAAATTTTGTATAATGGCTTTTAAGATGAAGTCACTTAAATGTATTTCTATTTTCAGTAACATTGACCATGTTTGATGACAGATTGTTCAATAACAAAAACTTGAATGGTCTTCCTTCCAAGATGTATTTTGTCAAATTTTATAAAATTCTATTTGTTAGTTTTTGAGAAGTTGTTTAGAGTTTTAACATTTTTAGTAAAGGTGGCCATGTTTGATGGGGAAAAGTGTTAAATGTACTACTCCAAACACCTTTTATACTGGAATTCTGTGCCAAATATGGTCAAAATGGGTCAAGTGATTTTTGTTGATATGTTTTAAAACAGCAATTATTAAGGGACACATTATGCATGATAGATGATGGATTTAGCATCCTACCATAAACACACATGACTTTATGGTTAGTGGAGCTAAAAAAAAAGAACTTCATAACACTTAATGCAAAATGCTTACCTGAGGAGTTGTAGAGTCGGGTAACATGTTCCACCATGTCTACCATTACATGCACTTCTGATAACACAGGACCTTGAATAATGCGTATCAAAGGGGCAGAGATTGGAATGGGCTAAAAGACAAATCAAGCATTAATTACTCATTTAAAATATGGGAGGTTTTTATTTATTTGCTGGTTTATTCAACATTGACATCAGACGATCATAAAAGTCAACAAACTAAAATTAGATGTGCTCCACTATAAAGTTTAATCTAGCTGGATATTATTTTCAATGGAAGTGTGCATAACAAACAAACAATAAACATTCATAGTTTACATCATATATTGATGAACATCAACCCACTAACTGATTTACTCTTGCCTACAAATCTGAAAAATACTTTGGGGACTAAGACAAGCAATACGGTCAGCAAAATTAAATGCACATAAGAGAGAAAAATGCTCATCTAAAAATGGTAATTTATTATCAACCTTATATCCATCAATGTAAATTACCTTTGCCTCTCCATCTGGAAGGAAGAGGTAGGCTCCACTTCTTTCCTTGCTCATTTTTGAACCATAGGAGAAAAATCCAATCTGTGCATCATGTTTCACATCATCAAACTTTGTTGTCACCGTCTAAGAGTAGAACATATTCAAATTCTGTTTTGGCAATAACTTAACATTAATGTTACTATAAAGATACTTCAGAGAGTAGAACGATAAAGCAAGCTAAAACTTTGAAATGACAATTTTTACTTAATGATATAGTCATCTCAACAGAATAATCAAACAATAATTATAATCAACAATCACAGATTTACACTTGCTTTGAAAAAACATTGTTGTCCCACTTTCTTAAATGGAGATTTTAAAAAATCAAAATGCTGATTGTCTGTTCTAGTTGTCAAAATTATTTCCACCAATGAGAAACCATTTCATCCAAGTAAAATGTTTTCTTTGAGAGTATTTATACAAAGGCTGGATTTGTGAGGTAGAAGTAGTTCTCCTAAGGTATTATGATTGGGTAATGTATTTGAAAAAGAAGAATTATGTGCAGGTGCCTCATGAGTAAGCGACCCAGAATGAGAAAATTTGTGAACACGAAGAAGATCCAAGTGATAAATATAATTTCCAGCCAAAAATTGGACTCTTTGAGAAGACAGAAGAAACTATGACGAGAATATTCAATAGATGTTCCTGAGCAAGGCAATCTTTAACTCCACACCCTGAGGAGTAAAATGCTGGTACACAATGAGATCAAATTTAATTGAGCTAGTTCGCAAGAAATCCAAGACAAGCAAGTCGGAAATAAATCTTGTGAATCTTGTTTACTCTGAGGATGTCAGAAATAGGAAAGTGGATATGAAGTGTGACACAATCATGGTCATTAATTTTGGTGAATACACAGAGATGGAGATTCAGACTGAAAGGCTACAAACGGAACTGATACACAATGTCCCTGAACTGATACACAATGTCCCTGAAAGTGAACCTTACAATATTTGCAAATACCTGTGAATGAAAATAAGGTATGCATCATCGAGGTTTCAAATAACTGCAAATTTTCTACCTTAGACATCAAGGATAATCAAGTTAAGAGTCAATGACCAGGCAGAGCATTTCATTTGCAATGGAGACTAAAAATGTTTAAATTTCCAATGAATTTGAGTTGTGAAAGGTCCTTAATGTGATGTCTTTAGGGACATCTGCCTTGTATAGGTCTTTAGGGACATCTGCCTCATATAAGTCTTTAGGGACATCTGCCTTGTATAGGTCTTTAGGGACATCTGCCTTGTATAGGCCTTTAGGGACATCTGCCTTGTATAGGTCTTTATTGACATCTGCCTCGTATAGGTCTTTAGGGACATCTGCCTCGTATAGGTCTTTAGGGACATCTGCCTTGTATAGGTCTTTAGGGACATCTGCCTTGTATAGGTCTTTAGGGACATCTGCCTTGTATAGGTCTTTAGGGACATCTGCCTTGTATAGGTCTTTAGGGACATCTGCCTCATATAAGTCTTTAGGGACATCTGCCTTGTATAGGTCTTTAGGGACATCTGCCTTGTATAGGTCTTTAGGGACATCTGCCTTGTATAGGCCTCTAGGGACATCTGCCTTGTATAGGTCTTTATTGACATCTGCCTTGTATAGGTCTTTAGGGACATCTGCCTCGTATAGGTCTTTAGGGACATCTGCCTTGTATAAGTCTTTAGGGACATCTGCCTTGTATAGGTCTTTAGGGACATCTGCCTTTATAGGTCTTTATTGACATCTGCCTTTATAGGTCTTTATTGACATCTGCCTTTATAGGTCTTTATTGACATCTGCCTTATATAGGTCTTTAGAGACATCTGCCTTTATAGGTCTTTATTGACATCTGCCTTTATAGGTCTTTAGAGACATCTGCCTTATATATGTCTTTATTGACATCTGACTTTATAGGTCTTTAGAGACATCTGCCTTATATATGTCTTTATTGACATCTGCCTTTATAGGTCTTTACAGACATCTGCCTTTATAGGTCTTTATTGACATCTGCCTTTATAGGTCTTTAGGGACATCTGCCTCATATAAGTCTTTAGGGACATTTGCCTTGTATAGGTCTTTAGAGACATCTGCCTTTATAGAACTTTAGTGACATCTGCCTTTATAGGTCTTTAGGGACATCTGCCTTATATATGTTTTTAGGGACATCTGCCTCGTATAGGTCTGTAGGGCCAGCTGCCTTGTATAGGTCTTTAAGGGTATCGTTTCCTTTGCACAGACTTTGGTAACTGTAGACAGTGAATAACTCAAGCTATTGTACAGAAAATAGTTGGTAACTAATGAAGCAAACACCATAACAGAACAAACTTTGCTACTTCTGTATAAAATTGTACTGTATGAATGTTCACAACACTGGCAATTAGCTAAGATTAACAAAGGCCATAACTTAAAGAAATATTTCCAGGATGTGGTCATCACTGAACTTGTCCAAATTCTTGTTGAGATAAAGCTGCCCAGCAAATATGGTTAGAATCTAAATGAATCTAATCTTATGATAAAAGCTGAAGTCAGTGTGTTTACAAGATTGCTTATTAGCAATGCGATTTACCAATCAGATTTATCAGCCATAATTCTAAGAAATATGTACAGTTTATACTCATTATCTTGCTGAAGTAAAGCTTCACAGCAAACTCTTCTTATAAAATGCTGTCCCTAGATTGCTAATTAGGATATGCATTTGTGATGTCCATACAAAGGTCACTAAGGGTCACAATTCAAAGAAATATGTACAAAATGGGCTTCTTATCAGACTCATCTGAACTATTACTGAGATGAAGATTCCTGACAAATTCCAATAATAAATGTAGAAGCTTAAGAGTTTGCAAGGCCATACATTAGCATCAATGACCTATGACCATCAAGGGATAGAACTCAATCAAATATGTGGAGCAGATGCTGATTATCACACTTATCTGAGTTCTTGGTGAGATGAAAAGTCAAGGCAAGTTCTAAAAATAAATATGGAATGCAGTTTTCATCAGGTTGTGTATTTGCAATGCATGTCTTTTGATGATCAAGGGCCATAACTCTGTGAAATATGAGGAAAATTTTCTCATCATGGAACTTGTCTGCACTCTTCTCAAGACAAATCTTCACAGCAAAGCTGTTTCAAACCTAGTAATAAATGATGATACTATAGCATTCACATGGATAGATGAACATATGGAAACAAATACAGACTGATGGATAAATGGTGAAAAAAAGATCATGGCACAGTCACATTTCTATAATAAACTGAGACGTGCTGATCTATTTAAAAATGTACTTTATCCCCATCTTTTGTGTTGTACAGATCAATGAATAAATGCATACTACTCTGATATATACTTATAGCTGCAGCTAAGGTTCTAGTATATTTTTGCTTATATCTGAATGTGATGACTAATCAAAACATAGATGCTTTAAAAGTAAGTATGTAGTACCTGCAATAAACCTGTCAATTCTGAGAATTCTGCTTTCAGTTGTGCATTTTCTAGGGCAAAATTTCTTGGCTGCATCTTCTTAATGGAAAATATGGACCTGAAAACATGCAGTTGGGTTTAATTTATTGCGACTCAAATGAGTACTATCAAGTATGATCATTTGCAATGTGATTCATATGAATAGCATTAAGGATCACAGTGTGTAATGTGACTCAAGTAACTACCATCAAGGATGATCATTTGCAATGTGACACAAATGAATACCATCATGGATGACTATTGGTATAAAACTGATAATAAAAGGCATAAATCAGAAATTGAGTTTCTAAAAACAAGGTTTTTATTTCAGCTTGAAATACACGAACTGAAATGCATGCAGAAAGTCATGGGTATTACCATTATGATTGATGAACAATTCAGCAATGGATCAAATTAAGGAGTAAACCATTCCACTGTATGGGTAAAAAGTGCTCACCAGAAAAACAGTCGACTTTCTCTAAAAAATGGAGGAAAACCTATATTCACTGAAACATACTTTTATATCTATGACTCTGCAGAGCAAAAAGATGTATCAGTATGTTTTATTATAGCAGTGAAACCCTTCACCCCTACATCTTAAATGGCTTTGTTCCAGTTGATGCCGGTGTATATTAGGTTGAATTAAAACAGCTGTCTGCATTACTGGCTATAAAGCTATGAAGAAAAATGTGCCAAGATGTAGGTGGAGTGTGTGTGTTTTAGTGTTTGTGTGTGAATCAGCAAAACTGCTCCTGATAATTTGGGCCGTACGATAGTTGATTAAGCAGGCACTGATGGTCTATTGTTTCCCCTTAAATAAGTGGATAAAGTAACTAATTTATAAATTCAGGTGAGAAACTTGTTTAGATGACAACAGTGATTTTGTGCTTGGTTGTGTATGTCTGATGATTAAGTAAACTGCTCATGGCAATTGCTTACCCTGGACGGAGCAGTAACTGTACAAAGGATAAATGACAATAAACATATGTCCATGTATTTTTATAGCTCTCATGAATGGTGTAACACTGCATGTATTCATTTATTTATCCTTCCAAAATGATAAAAACCAAATATAGTAAAACTCACGATGTGTAGGCTTGTGATTCAGCAGCATTGAATATAGTGACTGAAGCTGGAATGTTTCTCGCATTACTGGAAGGATCTTTCTTGATAGTGTATATACTGAAACCCAAAGCTGGGACTTCCACGATGAATGAGATCTACAGATAAAATGAAGGCTCTAATTTACAAGCTGGAACATAAAGAATACACAGAGAAATAAAAATGCTTTTAAAATAACAATACTGAATACCATGTGTACTTGCTTAAAAGTCTAGTCCAACTGCACAGCCCCAGATCTGCTATCACATAGTGCACCAGCATATCTAGATCAATACAGTTTGTTAAAAGTAATCAGTCAAACAAATAACACAGGTCTTGATCTGCCAGCATTATATGCACCAAAAGATCAGAGTCTATGTTGTTTGTAGTTGCATATAACTTACATGCATGTATATACCATGCAATTGTGGGATTAATATCAAGAGTGTGATAACTGAAAATAAGTGTGACACAAACAGATATCAATATTGTACAGTAGTATTCTGACACAAATATGTTGTAGTCTGCCTGATTCATTTCAGTTAATAAAACATGTATTAAATTAGTGCAAGATTGTAAGATGACTCACAGAAATTATGGTGATCCAAAATTTTTAATCTCTATTTTGCTATTTAACTCCACATTTCAATCTTAACCTTTAACCGTTTAATCTTTATGTATCCCCTGATGAACCTATGTGCCAGACTGAGAACAATTACACAATTCAAACAGTTGATATAACCTATGTGCCAGACCGAGAACAATTACACAATTCAAACAAGAGATATAACCTATCTGCCAGACAGAGAACAATTACACAATTCAAACAAGAGATATAACCTATGTGCCAGACTGAGAACAACTACACAATTCAAACTAGAGATATAACCTATGTGCCAGACTGAGAACAATTACACAATTCAAGCGAGAGATATAACCTATGTGCCAGACTGAGAACAATTACACAATTCAAACAAGAGATATAACCTATGTGCCAGACTGAGAACAATTACACAATTCAAGCAAGAGATATAACCTATGTGCCAGAATGAGAACAATTACACAATTCAAACTAGAGATATAACCTATGTGCCAGACTGAAAACAATTACACAATTCAAACAAGAGATATAACCTATGTGCCAGACTGAGAACACTTACACAATTCAAACAAGAGATATAACCTATGTGCCAGGGGCCTTGAGTAGTCTAAAGCGTTGTCCGTTACAGATCACTGCCATCTCACCTCTGTCTGCGTGGGTTCGAGTCTATGATTCGGCAAATGTGGATATGTGAGAAAGCTTGCCAGTAGCTTCTCGTGGGTCGGTGGTTCTTTCTGGTGCTTTCCCGGTTTCTTCCTCCACCATTAATACTGGCCGCCATGAATAGCCTATCGTGTGCTGAAAAATGGCGTTAAGCCCAACAACAACAACATAACCTATGTGCCAGACCAAGAACAATTACACAATTCAGACAAGAGATATAACCTATGTGCCAGACCAAGAACAATTACACAAGTCAAACAAGAGATATAACCTATAATGTCTACTGATAGCCAACAAATGTGACCACTTTGTCTATAGAAATTTGAACTACACAGAAAAAAAAATATTTTAAGCAACAAATATTTGTCCATATACAGACATATTTTGCCCATTCTATCCCGACTATGCCTCTGGTAGTAGACTACCATTTTTTCCGGAATACACCTTCAGTCGTAGTTTCACTAGGTGTTTATGTAGCGTCTAGAAACACGTGTTATACATCACAAATACTTGTGTACTTCTTCACCGACAACAGAAATGGTTAAAGCACGCATGCACAGAAAAATTTGAAAAAAACGTGGTTAAAAACGTAACAGCTGATTTTAAAATCGATCGATGGACAAAAACTCAGATGTGAACATGGATATTGATAGCGAAGGTAATGACATTAAAGTTGAAGATTTCGATGATTATGAAGATAATATTGACTTATTTGATGGTTTAGATGTAAATGAAGTTGATGAAATAGATGGTGCATGACTGCATCCACTTTTTGACAGCAATTCGAACAATTACGCTAACTTTGAAGGATTAAATACGATTATGTCCAGGGTAATTTTTTCTCCTCGGTTGCATCCAGGAATTAAATTGATTGAAGGGTAAATGTTCAACACCCAGAAGAATACTGACCTAGTGATGATGTGATTCAGTTTAAAGATTTCCAGGATTAATTTGTGGACAAGTTTTTTTTTTCCTAGAAACTGCAGGCTGAAGTACATGTTCTAGATTGTGAACTCAACAAATTGTTCCTAGTATTTAATTGTGCAGTTTTGGTAAAATGATTATAATGTTTGAACTAACAGTGCTATAAACTTCAAATTTGGACCAAAATATAAGAAATACAATTATCTTTATTTTATTCCCATACTATTTGGAGCATTTCATTCATCTTCATGGAGAAAAGATTCACTGAAGTTCATGGTAATTTTTATTTTTATTTTTTTTTAAATCCCTATTTCAAAATACAGTTGTGAGCTTGTACATCAATAAATTGTAACAAAACATATATCACTGTGTTGCCAATTGTATTACCTTTTCAGAGATACATAGTTTTATATACATTAAAAAATAAATAATGTTACAACATTTTTTGTAAACATGGTGAAGGTCATCACAATTTCTTCTGCTGCTGCTGTGTGATGCTCCGTTTTACCACAGTGTACTTAGAATTGCTTCTCAGGATAGAATGGGTTAACAAGACAGCTATTGTAAGCTACTGCATATCCTACCTGTATATAAATTTAAGATTTTAGGACTGTTGCTCAAAAACTACCTCATCAAGCAATATTAAGAAATATACAAATTCAAAATATTATTCTTACACTTTCTATTTCTCTTCATTCCCATCTGACATAGAAAAATAGTAGCCAAGGTTTGCAATGGAGTGAACATGAACACTTAGGTAAATCAGTATATACATCTGTTAGTGAGCCACAAAACAAAAATTTCTACAAGTTCTCTGCTTTATCAAAGACATGAATGATTTGTATACCTTTTTCAGTATGTTCAATGAATATAAATATCACTTTCACTTTAACCATATATTGAGATGTAATCATTTGTTATCAAATAACAAACATGGCATTATTGTAACCCTTTACAACATTGCTCTAGCTTTGACTAAAACAGGTGTCAACATATAAGTTAGGATACTAACATGATGCAAATAGAGCCTATATCTGCATACACAAGCACAAATTAAATTTTTTCCAGCAACTCAGAACAAAATATGAGTGAAGCTATTTCTGTTGTCAGTCTATTAATTCCAGGAGTTTTCAATATAATTTTTTTTTATACAATTCACTGGAGTGGTAAAGAACTGACATTATCAAATGGGATACTGTACAAAACCTGCTACTTCAATCTGGCTCATGTCTATTAATACAAGTAATTTGTTAGATTCTCTTATGCAGGCAATTGTTGCGTAAGCATTCTAATTTGAAACTATTATATTAAATTTGCTAAACTTTATACTATACTGTTTCTGAATTATTTTGATTTATTACTCACTGCTGCATACATGGGTATCTTTTGAATCCATCAAATGAGTGTGTGATGTCATCTGGACTGATCATAAAAAGTCTAAATGCAGCTGCCATTTTCTTAAAATCACTTTACTTGCTTTATTTAAGTATTGATGACTCATCATAATGGAGTTGAAGCCCATATAATTTCATACATCTAAGTAACTGCTTTAATTTTACAAAGAAATGTTTGTATTGTATGGTGAAAATTAGAGCCATAGCTGTGTTTTCTTTCAAAATGTTGTTGGTTTATATGCAAAACATTTTAGAAATTGGCAAGTCATGCCTTTAACAGAAAGCTGTACTAGATCATTTTAGACTTGTGGCATAAAAATATGTTATGTACTATTAACATTTTAGGCACATATCGTGAATTCATATGTATGCAAGCAGATTTTACTGAAGATAGGCTCACTGTTTGTGCATCATGTGTGGAAAAAAAAAATGTGACAGTTTGTAACAGTGATTTGTCCAGGCTTTTCATACCAAAGGGCACTTTTATGTGCAGATTTTCAATTTAAGGTGTGTGTGTGTGTATGTGACAATATTATCTATGAAAAGAACCCTTATTTTAACAAACCTGCATTAAATAATCTTAAATGAATAAAGACAACTTTACAGCAGCTGCAATTGTGTGTTCTCACAATAAGTCATGTGAATACAAAATGTATAACAGCAGACATAAAACCGAAAGCTGCATATCTACCAAGTGCTATAGCAAAATGTTCTAGATAATCAATGACTGTGTCTCTTTGCTCGATTGCAAAGGCCACTTAAGTAAGCACTTGATTATGGCAGTTGATATAAGAAGTCAAGTGTTTACATAACAGTAATGAATACTGTGAATCTGACTGGTTTTGTTATACATGACACATAAATTGTGCATAATTTTTACATGCTTGCTCATTGTGAAGGGGCAATTTAATCAATTTAGGAGGGTACATGAAAAAGTGAGACCTAAGCTTCAACCAAGGCAAGAAAAAATACAAGTTTTCACCTTGAATATTGTATCTGAAATAGTGACATGGTTCTTCCAAAAGGGGTCCACCTGGGATGGTACTAGGTTGTTTTCTGGATCTCGAACCTCTACATGGGCTGTGTTAGTGTATATTCTCACTACATGTTGTCTCCTGTGTCCTAAGGAGTTATAGAACATTACTGGACTGAAAAAACAAAAACAAAAACAGTTTACAGCTAAGGTTACAGTCCAATCTAAACTTCTGAACAGACACTTTGACAAACAAGAAAAAGAAAAATTCAAGAGGACCTGATGATGTTCACAATGTTTACAAAAAACGTAGTGAACAACTTCACTAAGCAGGCTTATGCAGTACAGTAAGAATAC
The DNA here is from genome assembly GCA_016746295.1 of Potamilus streckersoni. Lineage (NCBI taxonomy): Eukaryota > Metazoa > Mollusca > Bivalvia > Unionida > Unionidae > Potamilus > Potamilus streckersoni. The sequence continues at coordinate 761,169 of JAEAOA010002143.1, forward strand.
AAACCTAAGTAAACTATCACCAAACGTTATTAATTTTACGATTGTCTGATAATTCTTTCCAAAGATAAAGGATTCTTGCTCATATTAGAATTTGTCAAAGATCTTAATTATTTGCTAAGTTTAATCAAAATCCTACAAGAAGTATAATTCCTAATGCTGTAAAAAGCTCAATCAGATAAAAATACAAATTATTACAACAGCAAATCTTACTTATGAAAATTTCTAAAACTATATTGTTTTAAGTTTATTTACAAAGTCCGAGCAAATTCCAACCAAACTTTGTCTCCAAAGTGAAAACAAGCATGGCCAATCAGAAACAGGACTACAAGCATGGCCAATCAGAAACAGGATTACATCTACGTTCTAGATTTTGCTCATAGTCAAATTCATCCAAGACCTTGATCGTACCAGGGATAAGCGAAATCCTACGACCCAACATTTTGGGCAAGATTAACTCTTTGTCCGGCTAGTGAAATTCCGTAATTGACTATTCTGGAGTCAGTTTATGTGAAAAGTCTGAGAGAACTGCAGATTTCTAATTGATTTGCTGCTAGCATGATGAATAATCTACCTCAGTTTAAATGAGTTGCTTCCAGAACTGAATAACATTAGCATATGCCAGTCCATTCAATGGGAAAAATAATCATTGCCATGTTATTTACTTCAACTCAAAAGAACACTTGCTAACCTATGTTACAAAGATCCTATCCACAGTGTTGCAAATTAATGAAGCTCTGCAATGTGTATTTCAGGTTCACCATGGCTGCTATACTACATCATATCCAGGACACCACATAATTGCAAGGTACGTTTTTTGCTTCTGGTATCCTTATTTTCCACACAGCTTAAATATGGCTGTGACTAAAGCACCTGGTGAACTGCAAAGAATCTGCATGTATTAATCTTGTTGCCAAAGTCTGACTGGCTTCTGCAAATATTCAAGTACAGTGACAATTTCAGTTGCAGAAACTAGACAGTCATTGGCTAAAAGAATAATACATGTGGATTCCTTTCAATTCACAATTATTGCATAGTACACAAGCTGTGTTCAATGGTTTTGAAGAGTCACTAGCATCTTTCTGATAATGGTTTCAAACTTATATAACCAAGTTAAAGCACAATTTTTTTTATTACAACCATATTATATAAGAAAGTTAAGCATATATTTTATTCATTATAACCTTATATAACCAAGTTAAAGTACATATTTTATTCTAACAAAGAATAAATTCGAAATTGATATATGGAATCGGTACACAATTAATAAAATCCGGTTCAGTACCCACGAATGTAGTCCCAGTCTATTTTTAGATCACTTTTTCCGGTCTAAATTTAGTGGTGATACTAGAGTCAGATTTTGGCATTCTTGGTAAGGATTTAAAGGCAATTGTTTATTCTTTAAAATGTGAGCTTATGGTGTGGTTGTCTGTGTGTATTTCGGCGACAGTGCACATTGAGTAATAAGGTCATGGTGATGATCCGGAAGTGAATTCTGTGTTCCGTTGCCTGGTGTTTTGTTTACAATTCAGCCTCTCAAAAAAATGCAGGTCAACCCTTGACAAGAACTAAACCGTAAAGTCATCTTTGAAGGTATTTTAGATTAACATATGATTTGTATTGATTGTCACACAGTGGAAAGTTCAGTACTGAGAAACAAATGTAGAGAATATATAGTGAAATTAATTGTGTACTATGTCCTGTCAGTAAAAACTTGAAACTGATATAAAATTTTTATTATTAATGACATACACATGAAATTTTAATAGGTTATGTATATTGACTTTAAAAATATAAAAATGAAATTAAAAATAAAAAAATAATTTTAATTTTAAAAATTTAAATGAAATTTAAAAAAACAATTAAAAAATAAAAATTTTCCACCAAGTATACACATATATAATATTTTTTGGGAATGATATTAAATGATATCAGCATATATATACTCCTACACCATATACAAGCTCAAATGATGGATATTTGTCAAATTTGATCAGAGAAAATATCTTTATTAGTCAAAATGAGACCCTCATTTAAAATACATGAAGACAAAATTCTACTTTGCTTTGTACCTTTAGGTCATTGAAACTATTTATTTGGGGTTCAAACAGCTAATTTATGTGTTTATGATGGGGTGACTTCCTGAGTAACACATATCTGCTTGTATAGCTATCAGTAATTGTTTATAACCATAGTTATAGGGTATTTAGTGAGAGGACAGAGATGAAGACTTTATACTAGAACCTGTTCAAGTTCTCTACAAAATCATATTAAGCTGTCAGAGAATGAAATACAGGTCAGAGGGGTAAAATATACTTTACCCAGGTATATTTACCATTGCATGTAAGAAAACAGCAAAATGATGTAAGTTGAACACAGAATGCATTCCATTTTATTGTTCAGTTTCTTTAAGATGTTGATTGATGTAGTGCGACATTGTAGCCCAGATGATATTATGGGAATTCTCATGATCCATTTTGCTTTATGCATTATTAATGACTAATAATATTTGTTATCTGACACTTTAAAGATTACATAAGTAATATTCAAACAGATTATTTGAATTTATCTTTCTACAACTGATCCTAACATGGTTACATAGCTGACATGAACAAATATGCATATATTTTGTAATGTTTGGAATCAAAAGTTGACATTGTTAGGCTGACATGGTACCTATAGTGAATCTGTAAGGCTCAGTTTTGATTGTGTGCACTTAAAATATCCCAAGATGTTATTTTCATCATGAATATGCCTCTGTATGGTAACACATTTCAATTTAGTACTTTGACAGAGGGCGGTATTGCAGCATCAGCTGATATTTCATTCCATTGAATCATTGAATCATTGAACTTAAAACCTTGGTAGCCAAGACTCTTAAAAATAGACTAAAAATATTCAAACAGATTATTTGAATCATGTTTGCACATGTGATTTTAACAAGTACATTGCATATGTCCCACACATGCAAATATCCATCCTTGTTTACAAGTTTTCGGGATGCAAATTTCACATTTAGTTGATGATATAGGATCTATTGGTACCTATAGTTGATCTGTGTGGCCACATTTTGCTATATTCACTCACAATATCTAAAATTGTTTTTTCCTTCATGAATAGGATTGCATATAGTAATAAATTTTAATTTGGTACATTGTCATTTGACTTTCCACTATACTGGTATGTATCAATGTTTGCACCAATGATCAAACCTCACCATTCCAACATTGCCTTAAACTTTATGATACATACTCTACCTGATTAGTTATTTAACCTGTAAATGGCTAAATATGCTTGTAGAAACTTCATCTATTTTTAGGATGCATTTGTCACTTTAATACATGCCCATTGCTTCACATCTTTGAGTGTCACTCTATCAAGTTTACCTTTTTTAACCATATTTGCAACCTGAATGTTATATTGAAATCACCATATCTAACACATTTTAACTTCATTTGCCTACATCTTCCTTTTTTTTAGAATTAAGTGAAACATGTTATATATTTTCAGGTCTAGTCTGGTATCTGAAACAAAGTATTAGAGTTGGATCAATTCGGAAGCTCTCCAGTAGTCCAATGGTGATAGCAAGGTCTCATAAGGACATGTGCAGTGTGCTGCTATAAGTGACCAAGATGAGTTCATATCAGTACACTGATATACAGCATCTCAAACACATGGCTTAGATCTTCATGAGAGAGATTCGCATCTTTTTTCAGTAAGGTGAAACTGTATTTTCATATTGCATTGTTGACTTTTGTAGTTATCGGCATTAAAATGGAATGCATATTTGCTATAAAACATGGTAGTGGTCCCATCAAAACTTTAAATTTGAGTGGGATATTAGTTATACAAACAACTGTCCAAGTACCTGAAACAATAAATGTGGAACATAGTACCTGTCATTGTTTCTTTAGTATGTACACCTATATGCATCTGGATAGGCATATTGTAATTTGCTGTCAAAATCACTGTGAGCTATCATGCTTCAGTACCCCTGGGATTAATATTATCAGTTGTACAGACCTAAACTACCATTTGTTTTAAAGACCAATCATTAATCAACATTGCTGCCTTAAATTTGTCAAACTGAATGTCATAACTTGTATGAAAATTTATTTTTTGTAAAATAAAAAGTTTTTAAAATTTATATATTTTTTTAAATTTTCATTAAAATTTAATATATCAATATTTTTTAATTTCAAGACTATTTTCAGACAGGCCTTATCAAGTATTACAATTAGGTTTTTACTGCATTGAAAAATTCCTATAATTAAGGAAGATATAGCAAATTTAGTTTTGGTTTCTTAAGAACAATTGGACCTCAAATTGCACCCTATAGAACACCAGCACTACACACTTTCTGACAGCTGTCACATGTCTTGCTTGCAAGGAAATTTCAAAAGACTTTATGTATGAAGTTGAAACAGTAGTGGCATGCAAAATAAAATGCAAATATAAAAGTTTGACAAAAACATTGACCCTTTCAGGAATCGGTACACAATTAATAAAATCCGGTTCAGTACCCACGAATGTAGTCCCAGTCTATTTTTAGATCACTTTTTCCGGTCTAAATTTAGTGGTGATACTAGAGTCAGATTTTGGCATTCTTGGTAAGGATTTAAAGGCAATTGTTTATTCTTTAAAATGTGAGCTTATGGTGTGGTTGTCTGTGTGTATTTCGGCGACAGTGCACATTGAGTAATAAGGTCATGGTGATGATCCGGAAGTGAATTCTGTGTTCCGTTGCCTGGTGTTTTGTTTACAATTCAGCCTCTCAAAAAAATGCAGGTCAACCCTTGACAAGAACTAAACCGTAAAGTCATCTTTGAAGGTATTTTAGATTAACATATGATTTGTATTGATTGTCACACAGTGGAAAGTTCAGTACTGAGAAACAAATGTAGAGAATATATAGTGAAATTAATTGTGTACTATGTCCATATGTGATATAAGACTACTGTACCTAATAAAAAATGCACAAGAAAACTGCATTGAGCTGTAAAATCTAAAAAGATGCTAAATATACCAATCAAGTAGTTCTTTGATTATTGTGCAGAAACTAACCTAACAATAAAGAATATATTAATATAATAACATATTAGAAGGCAATGGGTAATTATGAGATTTAATATTGTTTTTGTATGGATGAAATGGAGGCATTAGATGTACAACTTGTACAGCAATGAAAAATACAACACCTCCACTTCTAGTAACATTCAATTAGTTCATACATTACTAAGACAAGATAAGATGTAATGTTATAAAATCACATGAGATGTTTCTGACATATAGATAATAAGTCCTAATTAATTTTCAAAATTCATCTTGAGTTATTCAAGCTGTACAAAAAAGGAATGGCATTTGAAATTAAATGCAAGTAAAGTTACTCATCCAGCAAATTATCTGTATTTTTTTTTGTGCTACTTTAAGCCAAAAACAAGTGAACAAATTTGGCAGAAGTACTGTTTTCCAAATTATTTGTTTGGGACAAGTGAATAAAGAAAATATTTACTCAACACTGGATACAGTATTTCTCCATTTATAGGGTGGTTTTATTATCAGACAAATATGTAGAAGATTTCTGTAAACATACTGAAAAATGAGATATAGGCTTACTATCAGATAAATATGGTAAGACTATTTAATGAATCTGTCCAAAATCTGGCAAGACCATTGACTAGATCAGGTGACAAGATCTATGTGTGGATCTCGCACATTAACTGTAAATATCCAAGGCCTTGATAATAAGCCCATTTAGCAAGTTACATCAAAATCAAACCAAACATACAGGCTCAGCCAAACAGATGCGAGATCACCTCATTAATATGTGTGGATTTTGATCACTGTCAAACTCATTTGAGATCTTAATTATATAGACCAATTTTCATTTTATATCAATACCCAATGGGAAATACTGACCAAGTGAGTAACCAGCTGTGCCAATAAGATGCAGGCATTTCATTAATCTGCCGTTATCATGGGTTCAAAATGTCGTTTTTTAGCACAAGATAGGATATGCATGGTGGCCAAAAGTCTTTATGATGCGTCTGATCAAAATTAGATACAAAATATGGCCTCCAGAGTGGTAACAAGCACAGGCTGACAGATAAAGCATGTTGGATGATAAATGATAGTTGATGCACTGAGGAATGTAAGGTCATACCAAACGATTACTCAACCATATGGACAGTGCAATGATCTATTTTAGGGGATACTTTTATAAAGTTTTGCCTTTAGATGATAATGTTCAGTTATGTAAAGGAGTACCCTTGACAGAAAGGCAAAAAGAATCCTGATAAACCTATTTCTGTGTAAATTAATTCTTTCACACATCATTTCATGCTGATAATAATTATGTTTAACTGAAATATATATAATGAGACATTAATTATTCTTGTGCTCCTTCATATTGTTATCTCTTTACAATTACACAAGGCAAGCTGTATTTTAAACCCTTTACAATTACACTATGCAAATTACAGTAGTCCCCCTCTTATACGGCCACCCCTTCTGCACCTGGAAAGTGGCTTTATAAAGCGGGTGGCCTTTCCAGAGGGAGACTAAATTTTTTGTGAGAAGTATATGTACATAGTAAGAAAGCTTCCTTTTTCAAAGCATTTAATATCTTCGTTTAAAAGCAACATTAAATATTGAACGGTTCTTGTGCTATAATAGTTGACTTATTTCAACTGAATATGAATTAATAGTTCTTATTCTTGGCGTAGGCTAAGCGTGATATGCGAGCGGGTGTTGTCATGCACATTGCAGAACCATTCAAGAATGTCATTTGAATCTTGGTACATACGCAATTCTCTTTCCATTTGCTCCATTTTCCCACTGCTGCTAAATAACTTATCGGTTATGATGTTATTTATTCGAGTCTTTTCAACATAAAATTGTTTTATTCGAGTCTTTTATACCTAAATTTGTTTGACCAGACCCCCTCTCCACCTCTCCCGATATCTTAGACTATAATAACGGACATTTTCAGAAATAATCATCTTCGTTTACGTGATGACATGTTAATGTTTGGTAATGAGTTATTCCGATGTTGCTAACTGTATGCGATTTAATTATGCAGATGACACATTTGTTGAGCGGACGAAATTCTTTCTTCGTAAAGAAGCGACAAGTTGTGTTGTCACATGATTTTTCGGTCTTTGTCTAGTAGCTTGTTTCTCTTTTTAGCCAGTGCTGGCCGTGTAATCTTGACACTACGTCCAGTTATAATCATCAGTGTTGCAACTACAAGACTGATAAAACAATTTTTTTTTGGCATTTAAACAGATGCCATATATTTTTAAAGGCAGCTATTGTCACGTGATTCATTAGCGGCAGGCTGGTACCCTATTGTTTTTATATTTATTTTTTTTACTCTAAGTGCGAAAAACGGCTTGGATAAGTACCTCAATTTGATCTGAACAATAGCACGTCGTGGCCGTTAAACTTTACAAATGTAGAGTAATAGCCATTAATTATGTAAGTTCAACATCTTGCAAAGGAAAGCCATAAAGGCAATCAAACCATTTTCGGCGCAGACTTTGCTCTTGTCCTTCAATATTGCCACTTCTCCGATGTTACTACTATTACTATGTGTAATCTTAACAATTATCAGTGGATAAACCAGACATCTTATTATAACATGTAGTAAGGATATACAGATTACCTTTAGGTCAGGAATAAAATGAGTCTTTCTCGGCTTTAAGGAATAAATGTGGCTTCTCGTGAGGTGTAAAGGATATAATATTAACCTTAGTGGTACCTGTAGAACACTTTTTTGAAGAATGAAAATCTGACATCGGGAAACAGAAATCGGATTACTTAACACAATTAGGAAAAAAAATTGTTCTAGATACATATTACAAAATAAAATGCGGCTGCTTGTGAGGGGTCAATTTTATGTTTCTGCAAAAATATGCTGGCCACTGGTCGCGTTAGCCGGGTGGCCTTTCGTGTGGGGTAATTTTGAACACAGATTCGTCGGTGCCTTCAGATTCTGACCGTAAGGAGCGGGTGGCCGCTGGTGAGGGGGGCCGTTCAAGAGGGGGACTACTGTATATTTTATCACTTTACAATTATCTAGGCAATCTGTATTTAAAACCCTTTAAAACCCTTTACAATTACACTATGCAAATTATATTTTAGCACTTTATAATTATCTAGGTTGTTGTTGTTGGGCTTAACGCCATTTTTCAGCACATGATAGGCTATTCATGGTGGCCAGTATTAATGGTGGAGGAAGAAACCGGGAAATCACCGGAAAGAACCACCGACCCACAAGAAGCTACTGGCAAGCTTTCTCACATATCCACATTCGACGAATCCTAGACTCGAACCCACGCAGAGGTGAGATGGCTGCGATCCGTAACGGACAGCACATTAGACCACTCGGCCACTCGGGGCCCCTACAATTATCTAGGCAATCTGTATTTACAACCCATTACAATTACACTATGCAAATTATATTTTAGCACTTTACAATTATCTAGGCAATCTGTATTTACAACCCATTACAATTACACTATGCAAATTATATTTTAGCACTTTACAATTATCTAGGCAATCTGTAATTACAACCCATTACAATTACACTATGCAAATTATATTTTAGCACTTTACAATTATCTAGGCAATCTGTATTTACAACCCATTACAATTACACTATGCAAAATTATATTTTAGCACTTTACATTTACTCTAGGCAAGCTATATTTTTAGCGCTTTACAATTACACTAGGCAATCTTGTTTTCTCAAATTTACACTCTAGTAAGTAACCAAGCAATTTGTTTTTGACTACTGATATATTCAGAACATTGAGGTTACTATCAATTAACTACTAGGAATAAATATAAGATGTATCAATGAGTCCAAGAAATACATCAGATATGCATACTAAAAAGTATTGTGAAAGGAGAGGCATCTAATTTATGTAAATTCTTTGTTATAACTAGTCTTAATTACTGATAAAGACTTTACATTGTTTTTTAATCAACTCACCAGGTAAAAAGTGGACTTTTTTTCTAACACTTGTTATACTGTGAAGCTGGTAAGTCAATTTTTAGCAATTCCATAAATGAATGGAAAACAAAAATATTTTCCATAATATTAGAGTTACCAACCGACTGGAATCTGTCACGGATAAAACTGTTTTTTCTGGCAACGAGTCTTGGCTAGGTCGTGTTTCATCCTGAAATCAGAAGAAATGTCTTGCTTGTAAAGACTTCTTCAATTTATATATGCCATATTTTGCCTTGTAAGTGCCTCTGCCCTTAAAAGTGCCTCAATGACTTGGGAAAACCTATCACTTATATGCTGTGCCAGTTTGTACAAAAACATTTGCTATCCCAATTTCTATTGCAAGTGAGTCTTTTACTAGGAGTGTCATCTTTTTTCAATAGGAGGAAAACACTTTTATGATTTCAGATTTGTATACAGGTGCACTTAAAATTGATCAGCTGTTACCTGACTTTGAAGAAATGGATAGTGTGGAAAATGTATTCCATAACACAAAGTATTTAAAACCTCATGCAAAAAATTATTAAAACTGTTCAGTTGAGAAATATTTTCGAAAGTTTAACAGATGCAACAGCAAATTGCCTCCAATCATTTTTGCAACAAAGACCAATTGACAATCAACAACAATGTATCTCTTGATTAAATTTTACTGTTCAATTTAAGGCATGATATTTGTTATTATTTACTGCTATGGAAGGAAAACAACTCTATGGGGCAATAAATTCATCACACTGTTTTTCTGACAGAGTGTACTTGATTTTATCATCATCCTAACTTGTGTACTTTCTGAGACAACTGCTGATGGAAATTTGAAAATTAGAAGGGTGGTACAATCCCATTCACCCCTTCAAAAAATTGTAAATTTAAAATGATCCAGATATTGCTTTAGCAATATGGTACAAGAGATCTAACCCAGAATCAAAAGAAAAATGTAACATATTGTATAGATACTGTGGATGTATTATGCATTTCAACAAATAAAATATTAAGCTAGGATAAAGCAGAAATACCTACCACATTGAAAACTGGATTCTCCTTTGAAAATGTGTAATGCCCTCTCTTCATCATGGACAAAAATGTGGCAGATTCCTTGATGACCTGCTTCAGATCATTCAAGCTTTCAAACAGTCTGCAAAGAATTGATCTTTAATTTGTCATCAGCATTCTCATCCCTAAATTGTTCTTTTCATCAATCAAAATTGTTTGAAATCAGTTATGTATTTTAATTATCTTGAACCATTTAGTATTTTATGTGAGACTGAAATTCTGATCAGTAATTATTTAAAATTTTCCAAGTACTCATTAAAAGTTCTTGAAGACTGCTGGAACATCTACCATAGTCTACAATGCTGTAACCTGTAGAACAAGATACTGTAATGTTAAAAAACTATTCTTTTTAAGACAAATTTCACCATTTTTAACGCATAATCATTTTTCCCCACATATAAGTTTCACTTTATTTAAAGATGATAGAAAATGTCTGTTTCCAGCAAAATATAAAAAACACTTTTTTTACACACCTGTTTCCATAATCAGCAACAACAAAATCTTTAGCAGTACCAGTGATCCCGTCATGATGCTGGAACAGTCCCAGATTACGTCTTGCATTGATCAACACCTCAAACAAATTCTTCATTGGAAAATTCTCTAGCTTTTCTTGACGGGTAGTTACCACAGCAACGGAGAATATCATCTCTGCAGCTCTTTGAAAGATGGAACAAATATGAACGAAGTTTGACAATATGCATACCATGATGTCAAACAAGGCATAAAGTCATGTTGTGATCATCTTCAGCTTTGGTAAGTGAGGATTCAAGCCATTTAAATTTCTCTTCTTTGTCTAACCAAAACTTCTCTTCATATAGGTCCAGTTTATTATTGTGAATTCATTCATTTTTTTGGGTTATAAAATTTTCAGGGTTTCTGCAAAGAGGACATTTTGGCTGTACCTAATTCATGGATAGGGGACCCAAAAATAGTTGCTCTTTTAGTCTTTAGTTTCTGAAATCTTTTTACAGCCTTAACAAAATCCATGAAAATTGGTATCCTGCCTAAAATGATCAATTCATTATATGTATATTTTTGTATAGGTAGATAAATTGACACCTATAATTACTACACTGACCTTTGTATAACACCCTATTGCAAACAGAAAAGACCCTGACAGGTTGCCATGGATCGATCAGTGTCTCTCGAGTACATCTTGAAATAGACATTGATCTATTCTTGCCATATGCAACAGCTAATACTGTTTGCAGTTGCATGCTCAGTATATGGTTACAAATATAGTACATCAGTAACATAAATATAGTACATCAGTAACACAAATATAGTACAGCAGTAACACAAATATAGTACAGCAGTAACACAAATATAGTACATCAGTAACATAAATATAGTACATCAGTAACATAAATATAGTACATCAGTAACATAAATATAGTACATCAGTAACACAAATATAGTACATCAGTAACACAAATATAGTGCATCAGTAACACAAATATAGTACAGCAGTAACACAAATATAGTACATCAGTAACACAAATATAATACATCAGTAACACAAAAACTGTCAGAATGTATTATTCTTGAATTAAAAATAAAAAGAAGTTATAAACTTTTTTCATCTTGCAGATAAATATGCGATCAACAACTAAAACTAAATTGTAATCAATACTCTTGCCTCAGAGGCATACAGAAAAGAAATTTCCTTCAAAGGGTTGCCTGTAGTGACATACCTGAGGTGGTACTCTAATACCCTGTCCAGGCTTTTGTAGAATGGCCTGGAGGTGTAGTAGCCACTCCAGTAGTGGTCATCACGGTCAGAGTAGGTGAAGAAGTCTCCGGTCAGAACAGGATACTGCCCAGGTTTCTGACCTGCTTTCACGTTATACTCTTTATATATAGCAGTGAAATAGTCTGATAATGTGCCAAACTGGGCCTGAAAAGCAATAATATTGAAACTGAAGTTTGCATGCAGGTGTAAATAAACATGGTACATACACAGTTACTCTAATACAGTATTAGTATGCATAAATACATGGAAATAGTACAGAACACAGATAAAATTATTCTTTAAAGTAAAAAATAAATCAATAAGTATTAATTTTGTGTTTTTACTGACAAAAATGTTTCTAATATCCAGCATATGAAAATTTAGGATTACAATATTAAATCTTTTGATCGAACAAATAATTTTCAACAATGAATTTGATAAAACTTTGAATTGTCTCACTGGCAAGGTGGCATCATGATACATGTATTCAAGTACCATTAGCCATATGCACTTGTGACAATTAATACTGGTTTATGGTTTAACAGGAAACCATTTTTAAAAAACTTTACAATATTCAAATGACAAAACTAGCATTTATTAAGTAACAATTTGTTATTTCTTCATCAATAGTTAAACAGAAACTTTCAGGAAGAGGATTATCAACATCAATCCATAACTGCTGAAAAGAAATTTCCTTAGGGAAGTTGATAAACTTTATTAATATATATATATATATATATATATATATATATATATATATATATATATATATATATATATATATATATATATATATATATATATAGTGCATCTATCAGGTGTAAATTGATGCAACATGGACTTGAGCTATTAGCAAAAGATGCAGCATTCACAGTTTCCATAACTAGAAATTATGATGAAATTTGCCATCAATTTGTTCAAGTTAAAATTTTTTTAGCTTAGTATTTTATAAGCATGCTTAAAATGATTAGGTATGCACTAAAATTTGGTTTATTTATACCAACAAGAGGCCCAAGTGAGGAAATGTAATCTATGCCATCTTAGGTTCATTTCATAAGCATAGATGAGATGTCCTATAATTTTCCTAACAGTAATTACAAAAATAACTGTCAATCCAAGTACAAGAAAGACATAGCTGTATATTAACTATCTTACATTAAGGAAGTTAAAAAGCAAACAACTTTCCCATTGATGATCTAATTCATATAAGCCAACATTTCAAGTTTCATCAAATGATATAAAAAATATAACCCAGAGAGTGGTAAGAAGTTGAGTCATGTCATTGGTATGCATAAAGCACTTAGCTCCCATTTCCTGTGCATGATGCCATTAAAAGCAACAAAAAGCACTTAGCAAAAAGAAAGTATGCATGATCTGAAATCTTACTGATGTAAGAATATATTCCAAGCTTGATTCAAACTTAACATAAAATGCAGCATCCAGAGTGATGGCAAGATCAGCCCATCTGATGCATCATACTCATTATTCAATTTGCATGAGATCATAATGATTTAGGTAAAAATAAGAAGTTTGATCAAACTCAGATCAGAGATATGTTCTGGAGGAATGATAATATGTTAACCAATCTGATGCAAGATCAATCTGCTATCAAACTTGTGTGAAATTTTGATGACCTCATGCATGGATCTCACTCATTATCAAACTTGTCTGATATTTTGATGATATAAACCCACGTTCAAGTTTTATTAAAATTAGATCATAAAAATGGACTCCAGAGTGCTAGCATACAGATATTGATAGACACGGCTATATCAATAAGTTCATTTGGCTTTATGGCCAAGATAGTTAAAAACAGGCAAAGTTAGTGCTGTCTGTGCTAATTTCCTAAGAATACAAGAACAGCAATTTTCTTAAGCTGTCTGCTTCAGATCACAAATAGTTTAGTAATAGTAATAAAAACAAACGGACATGCTTTCCTACCCAAAAAGAATTTCCAAGAATTCAAGAAAGACCAATTCTTCTATTTAATTGCAGGTTACTGAAACCCATCTTATTTTCTTGAGTGATAAGATTTTCAAAATTAGCCAACATGGACACCAACTTGAATGTAAAAGTGTCATCATCTTAAGATCTTGGGTGAAAACTCCATGTTGATATGTCTATTTGTTAAGGAGAAATAATGACAAAGATTAAATATAATCGTGACAGTTATACTGGATGTCGTATTAGAACCATTTTCATTAGGACCAAAGAGACATCATAACAAGTCTTCTAGCAAAAACCCATGTCAATAGGACTCTCAATTCAAGAGGAATAGCGATAACTAGATTTTCAAGATGGCTGCTGTGGTGGCCATATTGGCAATAAGATCAGCACCATTTTCATTTACACCGACTTTATAGAAAGTCTTTTAGTGAAAACCCCACATTGACCATTCCTTCCTATGCAGCAGAGATAACATAATTTTCAAGATGGATGTCTGAGAAGAATCTTTTTTATTTAGTTCCAACTAGACATCATAAGAAGTCTACTGGTGGAAACTCCATGTTGATATAACTTTCCATCCAGGAGAAGCAGCAGTAACAACATTTTCAATATGGAAGCTGTGGCAGTTATATTGGATGTCAGATCAACACCATTTTTATTTTGGACTAAGCAGACATGACAAGAAGTCTTTTAATGAAACCTATTTGATGATATGATTATCCATTCAGGAGTAGCAATCATAGCAAGATTTTTTAACATGGCAAGTACCTTAGACCACCTGGGTCCAAAAACTTAAAGAGTAATATATAGGCACATCTATAATATGCAAAAGATTTTATGGCAATCCATTAAAAACTGTTCAGGCCAAAGTGTGTTGAATACAACCACTGTCTTATCCTCTACTAATCTACCTTGATTCTCTCATCCAACAACACAGATTGCAACCCATGGCAACCATATTGTCACCACCAGACTGAAACCCATGGCAAACATGCTGTCCCCACCACAGAATGCAACCCATGGCAAACATGTTGTCCCCACCACATACAGAAACCATGGCAAACATGTTGTCCCCACCACAGACTGAAACCCATGGCAAACATGCTGTCCCCACCACAGAATGCAACCCATGGCAAACATGTTGTCCCCACCACAGAATGCAACCCATGGCAAACATGTTGTCCCCACCACAGACTAAAACCCATGGCAAACATGTTGTCCCCACAAGTGCAACACTCTGCAACCATGTTGCCTCTATTCAATTGCAAGGATGCAGTGGGCTTATTCTAACCCCCCCCCAAAAACGGGTGCCATAATATTGACTAGATTTCATGGAAATACACTGAAAACTGTGAGACTAGTTGCATTCATAATTGTATGTTATACACTGCATTTCACTGCAAGATAAGGCCAATAATTAAACAAAATTATGGCAGCTATGTGTTTTATTAATATATGCTTCTTCAGGTGATGACCATAATATTTACCAAGGTTCATGGAAATTAATGCAAAACTGCAAAACTATATGCATTCAGAAGACTTTGTATCAGTGGAAGACAGATGGACAAAGGATTCCAATATAACCATGCCCCTACAGCAGCAGGGTTTAAAAAATACATTATTAGATACTCACATGTACTCCTAGTTCAGGATGAGAATTCATGTAATCAAACAACTGCTGGTAGTTATTGAACTGTACATCCCATTCTTCCATGGTATCATAACGAAAATCATCTCCAAGTGGTGCAAACAGTACATTACTGCGGTACAACTGAGCTTTCTTCCTGTACTGGTCTAGCAGCATAAATGCCCTATACAAACAAATTCATTACAATTAAAAATTGTTTTAATAGAAGTATGCTTGGAGTTTTAAGCCAGTTTAAAGTATTATCATTCATAAATATTTTGATATGCAAAAATAATACAATCTTTTTTATCTGTAAACTTACTCCAAATAATATGTTCAGTCATGAGTAATGTGCAAAAGGTTAAGAACCACAAATTAGAAAAAATCATGTTTTGGTACAGCAAAATTAAATATATTGTGCATAAATAATGAAAAGAATATATATATATATATATATATATATATATATATATATATATATATATATATATATATATATATATATATATATATATATATATATATACAGTTCTTGTTTATTTTGGATACTGTATGTGATAATGATGCTGAAAATCAACAATATATTGAAACATAATAGCTTAAGTAATAATTAAAAGTACAACAGAAGAGAGAGGTAATGTCGATTAATGTCAGGCAGTTTGTTCTTCATTTGCTGATCTTGAGTGGTTAACTTCAAAAATTTCCCTATGCTGAAAGATATTTTGTCACACACTGAGAATCCACTATTTTTTATTGGAGTTATATATTCCTGCCTTCATTTAAATAAGTCATATTAAACCTCCCCAAGGTCCCATTTTCTCAGTGTGATATAGCCAATAATGTGCATATTAAACCTCCCCAAGGTCCCATTTTCTCAGTGTGATATAGCCAATAATGTGCATATTAAACCTCTCCAAGGTCCCATTTTCTCAGTGTGCCAATAATGTGCATATTAAACCTCTCCAAGGTCCCATTTTTTCAGTGTGATATAGCCAATAATGTGCATATTAAACCTCTCCAAGGTCCAATTTGCTCAGTGTGCCAATAATGTGCATATTAAACCTCTCCAAGGTCCCATTTTCTCAGTGTGATATAGCCAATAATGTGCATATTAAACCTCTCCAAGGTCCCATTTTCTCAGTGTGCCAATAATGTGCATATTAAACCTCTCCAAGGTCCCATTTTCTCAGTGTGATATAGCCAATAATGTGCATATTAAACCTCCCCAAGGTCCCATTTTCTCAGTGTGATATAGCCAATAATGTGCATATTAAACCTCTCCAAGGTCCCATTTTCTCAGTGTGCCAATAATGTGCATATTAAACCTCACCAAGGTCCCATTTTTTCAGTGTGATATAGCCAATAATGTGCATATTAAACCTCTCCAAGGTCCAATTTGCTCAGTGTGCCAATAATGTGCATATTAAACCTCTCCAAGGTCCCATTTTCTTAGTGTGATATAGCCAATAATGTGCATATTAAACCTCTCCAAGGTCCCATTTTCTCAGTGTGCCAATAATGTGCATATTAAACCTCTCCAAGGTCCCATTTTCTCAGTGTGATATAGCCAATAATGTGCATATTAAACCTCACCAAGGTCCCATTTTCTCAGTGTGATATAGCCAATAATGTGCATATTAAACCTCTCCAAGGTCCCATTTTCTCAGTGTGCCAATAATGTGCATATTAAACCTCATCAAGGTCCCATTTTCTCAGTGTGATATAGCCAATAATGTGCATATTAAACCTCGCCAAGGTCCCATTTTCTCAGTGTGATATAGCCAATAATGTGCATATTAAACCTCTCCAAGGTCCCATTTTCTCAGTGTGCCAATAATGTGCATACCTGTCAACATTTCAAAAGCCAAGAATTCAGATTCAATAGCATTTAATAAGATTGTGATCTAAAATCATGAGGTTTGCACTAAATATAGACTGATCTTCCAAGTCCAATATGCATGACATTCTCAAAGGATGCACCATTTTTCCATGTGATGTGTATTTTTTCCCCCCAGTATGTATTTCTTTTTATTATTCTGGTCCACAGGTCAAAGTAAACAAAAGCTAAAGGTTAGGCTTAAGAAAGCAAGGAAGAAACCCAGTGCGACTATTTAACAGTTAATCATTAACACTGCAATTATAGTGTAAAAAGGACTGTTCCTCCAATAGTCTTAAGAGAAACCATGTTCTACAGTGTCTGGCAAATAAACAGTGCCCTATTTTTCTGTAACTAACAGTACCTCAGAGTGAGTATGAATTCAAAATTACAAAATGTAACCAGTCACTTAAACAATACAATAGGCATCAGAGGAACCAACTTTTATTATGCTGTTGAAGAAATCATCTAGTTGTAGCCTCTGAGTTTCATGATCTAGATTTAACAGTATGGAGTGCTAATATCCCTTTAGCTAAATGCAAATATTTAGCCATGAATATAATATAATAAATCTCCACAATACTGAAGATGCCAGCAAAAGCATGCAGATCATCACTAGTGAGGAATTTCAAAGACAAAAAAAATTATTAAAATAAATATCAAATTAACATCTATCACTATTATCTATATGAACACTTTGCATTACCTCTCTGCCACATTCTCTGGAGATATACGGACTGGTGGCACAGTCCATGGGCAGTTGTACCTGCTGCCAGGGAGCCGACGGAAGTCAAACTGACAGCAGATCTTGGGATCAGGGCCGCATGTGTGTGGAATATCATACGAGTAGAAGGGCATCATATGACACAGAATGTCTGTTGTTGCTTCACTGTCTGAGTAACAATGAGTAAAATCATTTTTCAAAAGATCCCACTTTTTTTCATAGTAAATATATAGTCATCGCAGCTTGCATCTAAAAGATCAGTTACCATGAAGATAACAAGAAATAAAATGTTTCAGTAAGATTATTTTTCTCAAAGTATACTTACCCAATTATATTTATCCTGGGATAGGTTCTGCTAACCCCCAAGTCAAGCTCTCCCAAAAGAGATGAAAGAAATTTACTTTCTGTCTGTATATTATATAGTGGAAGGGAAGTAAATCTTAAATATTATCTCTCCTTGTCTCCAGACATGCAAGATGAATATAAAATTAAGCTTGAATTAAATCCCCAAAGCTGGATACTTACACTGTGAAGAAAGATGGGAGGAGCTGATAGTGATCTGATCAGGTAAGCATTCTCTGAAAAAAACATAATTTCATAAATAATTTTCCTTCTCTACTGAATACAGTTCTTCATCACCTTTACATTAGGGTAATAGAAAATAAGAAGAAGGAAAACAAAAGCATTACCCTAAAGGAGCAAGTGGTTACTCCTTAGAAAGGATGGACTTCTCTTATTGTTGATGCAGCACAACCAAATTGTATGAGCTTTAAAATGTGCAAAGTAAACTTTGTATGGTTCTGTACATGTATGCTGTCTTACAAAGTTTTCATGGACGGATCCAGTGAAAGCTATGAAGGCAAAACCAAAAACTGATGCTGTGCTGTCATGAATGGGACATGATAACTGTCTGGGCAGCCATCTTGTGTCTGACAAGTTTTCTGACCTTTATGATTCAATATTCTGAAGTCAGAAAACTGGAGAAGGTAGACTTTGCATGATAACTCAAAGACATATCTTACATGGAAACACTACATTTGGAAGCAAGATATGTCAAAATCACTGACATTTTTTTTTATTCATCAGATTGTTACACCCTAGAAAGGATGGACTTCTAGTATTGTTATCACATCACAACCAAATTGTATGAGCTTGAAAATTTTGTTTGTTCTTCCAATCCTGATATAGTTCAGAATACACTGATTCTATAACCCATTTAAGCCACAAGACCTGAGGAGTTATGTCATGAGAAGAGCATTGCACTGGCCATAGACTTCCTCCATGCATTCCAGATAATACCTGAAAGAGAACCTATGTCAAGTTTTATATGATAGATAACTGCATCAGTAAAACAGAAGACAGTCTTGAAATTGAGCTGGGTCAGGACTGATGATACATTCTATTTAGGAAACAAGCTGAGTGATTTCAGCTAGGAAATGTCAAAACTGGACACCAGGTCAGCAAGATCCCTGTCAGGGCCAATAATTAATCTCCTATATTGTCTTAACATATTGGAAATCATTCATCATTTGACCATGAGAGCAGCTAGAAATTTCTTTAAAGAAGATAAAGGAAGAAGCAAACTAGCAGAGGGAACAGTTTTATTGGGAATGAGTCTGCTGACCATGTACCAACTGCTGAAAATTAAATGTCTAAGTAAATTATTTTTTTTTCTCCCATAATACTCACATGTTCATATTACATTAGTATAACTTTCTTTGTCACCTCCAAATCCAGCTCTCTGGACAGATGGTCAAAAAGTCTTTCTGTCTATATACATAATACAGTCCTACCCACTTATGTCAACATCACTTACGCCAACAAGCTGCCTATCTCAACAAAACAGCAAAGTCCTGGTCCCTTGGTCTAATATTACTACCAAAATTGTCATGCTTATGTCAATGTCAAAATAAAAAAAAATAATAAACGTATATGTCGACAGAATCCCTTGGTCCAGCTTGAACAAATCCTTTGTTGTCTTATCATTTATGTCAACATCTACCTATTCTTTGTTCAACAATTAGTTGATCTTGCCACCAGTCTTTAATTTTAACATCTTATCATTTGTCAGGAAGCGGCCAGTTCCGACATGTACTTTATTCAGCAATCATTTGATCTTGCTGGCTTTAATGTCATGGTCAGATAAAAAAAAAACCAAACAGGTTTTAGTTTGGTCCTTTAAAGTTGAAATCTGATCTGATTCGTGCATTTTCCAAAGTGATCGGTGATTAAAACAGGTTTATTGTGCTATGAAAGTTTCCTTTTTAATTTTATTTTCATTTACGATGACTACCAATGGCAGTGTAAACGAAGATTAAATTTACAGTCTCTGAAAACTAAATACTTGGCTGTTAAGGGAAGTTAAGGGTGGAGCATCTCGCAAAGATGTATGCTTTCTCCATCATTACCTGATGTAAGAAGAGGAGGAAGTGCTAACATGACAAATCATTCAACAGTTGTTATCCTTTCCAAGATAAAAAGCTCCAAAATTTTTTTCAATCAGGACATCCCTAAAAGGAGCCAGGAGTGGAGTCTGTTGGTCATGGATTAGTGACAGTCTTGATTACCTGAGCAGAGTCCAGGTTGTAATGACTTATCATTTCACCATGACACTTTCCACTGTACACCTTTAAAGTGCAGGACCTTGTAGCTGCGATCCTCTCCATGGTGTTATCAGCAAACTTTATTACATGCAATTCTCTGCTGACAAATGTCAGGGGTGAAGCTGAGCTTGTCCAGACACAGATGAATTAACAGCAACCGCAGCTTGAAATTGCCATATTTTCCTGGCACATTGTCTCTGAGTGGATATCGACGTATACTGACAGCCCAGGCCCATGGATTTTAGATGATGATTACATGAAGGTGGTTACTTGTGAAGTTCCACCAAGTTGCATTGTTGGTTTATCCCATAGGATACAAACCCATGAAAGACTGATGAAGGATGACAACAATCAATTGGCATTAAGCCTATATGCATGAGTTAGACTTGTATAAAGATCTGGTATTGAGGATAACATCATGCAGTGACTTCATTTTCTCCATGCATGGAAAACATAGACAATGACATTTATTGCAATGAGACTGATATGAGGAGCCTTTCCTTGTATTGTCCACTCACAGGTATCTGTTGAGAAGATATTCAGCAAGTGGGACTCCCAGTTGCCAGAACTATTAGTGTTAACCAATCTTGGTTAATACATCATGCTGTTGAGCAAAAAAGCCTGAAATAGGACGCCAATGAGACACTAGGGCCATCTGCAAAGAGAGTGAAAGCAGAGATGGCCAAGCTGGATGAAGTCTGTCACTGCACTGAGAGAATCTGAAGAGCTGAAGGAAGTCCCGCACATGTATATATGTATTAATAACCAGTGAAGGAATTCCCCAACCTGTATATATGTATTGGTAACCACTGATTTGAATCTCTCAGCTATTTGAGTAGAAGTTGAGTGTGTGATTTGGATTTTTAATGTAGTTTTAATGATTATTCAGTCATATTGCTATGAGATCTGCGGTGTGGCAGTTTATAGTGATGTCTAGCACTAGGACATCGTGCCGCAGAGATGAAGCATAAAATCTCACCATGTGACATTATTCTAACACCAGGCGGACCAGTCCTAACACTAACCTCTTAATGCTGAGTACCTAGCGATACAGCTGTTAGTACCATTTTTACAAGTCTTTGGTATGACTCAGCCAGGGTTCAAACCCACAACCTCCTGTATCCAAGGCAGATACTCTACCCAGCAGTCAAAAAGACTTAAATGAGTCAAAAGCTTCATACCTGTCATGTCAAAGTGTTGAGTGGAGACAAGATCTCCTTTGTCCTCATTTTCTAACCACCTTAAACTATGGAATAAAGAAAGGAGGGAGTCCATATTCTGAACTATAACTCAAGATTTTCAAGATGGCAACTGCTGTGACCATACTGGCTGTCTGCACAGCACCACTTTCATTTAGAACCAACCACCATATAAATCTTCTGGTGAAAACCTCATGTCAATATGATTTTCCATTCAGAAGGATTAGTTTTAACCATGTAACTATGATGTCTGCAGTTTGGCAGTTTACAATATATCTAGCACTTTGGCATCATGTTCCACCCAGTCACATTATCCTCACACAAAGCTGACTAGGCCTAATCAAAACCTCTTAATTCTGAGCACAAAGTGAAGCAGCTGCTATACCATTTTTATAAGTCTCTGGTATAACTTAAATGGGGTTCGAACCCACGGCCCCCTGTCCGATGCTCTAAACACTTAGGCCAAGCAAAGTAGACATGTAAAGGTTGCTCTCTTGATCTATAAAGATGACAATACATTTTTTTCTTTTAGGGTGTACTGGATTCAGGACACATAGAATGTATCTGACAGAGAAAAATCTCTCCTCTAAGTTAAATTTTAGCAATTTTTTCAGCACGCATTTTTGTGAATAATATTTTCACCTACTGTATAGAACAGCTGGGCACTGCAAAAGAGTTTGTACTGTGGCATATTGCAATATTTCTGAACATACTGAAATAATACCAAAGTATACCTCATTTATATTTGGGGCCAACAAAAATCATGTTCTGAGGAAGGGGCATGTAACTTTTATATTCAAATTTACATCTGTCAATAGGTGGAAAAATGTCTTGCAAAGATTTATGGAAAAAAAACCCATATTATACTGATTATATTATTTGAAAAAAAAATGAAAATATGCTCAGATAAAAGAAAATTAAATATCTCAGTTTGAAAGAAAACTAAAGCCTCTCTCCTAAATTAAATGATCACAACTTTATAATTAATGACTTTGCTATGTGTATGCTGTTAGTTTAATAAGTTGTAGTCTAAAAGCTGTAACTAAAGCAGGATGATTAAGCTTAAACTGTGGCTGACACCCTGTAAAAGACATTGTGCCGACATCAGAGAGCTTGCTTTTAAAAATGGTAAGTGTTTACAATGATGGCTACAATTTACAAGCTTCAACATTAATTTAACAGGCTGGGAAACTTTTAGTGGGTCACCAAAAACTAGGCAAAATATTTATAAGATAGGCCAAAAAACAAAAAAGATTTATTCAATAAACAAGAAAATATGTTGTTGACAAAATATGTTACAAAATTCAAACAGAAAACAATTCCTAAAATCTTAAATGATTTCAAGTGTTACAAAAAGTAATATGTGTAGTAAACACATTAACAATAATAATTAAAAAATAACATTTATTCAATCCAAAATTTTGCAAAAGTTGGATTTGCCTGAATATCTTTTACAATTTTCCATTATGCCATCTTGAGATGAGATAATATTTTGTAATATTCAACATTAATTTGTTAAAAATACAAGTATTTTGTAAAAATATAATGTAACTCTGTGAATCAAATTATCATGAAAAAAGAAAACACGATGCTAATATAATTATATTCTTAAGAAGACTACTAAGGAATTTATGTATATTGCTTACTGATAAACTATTGAAATACTGGTACAATAGAAATGTACCATGGTATGTATGTGCTAATGGAAAAATACTGCGGCAAACTGGCATGAATGTAATACTACACATCTCTATTGCATATCGTATAATTTTAAGTTTCAATTTCTTCATACAACAATACGAATATTCATAGAACCACATTTATCTGTATCATACAGCCAAAATGTGTGGTTCAGGGAACAACAAGCAGAAAAGTATACAACAGTTCCAGTATGCTAACAACCTCTAATTGGGGCTTAGTTAATTAATTATAAAATTTTGTTTTTTTAAAAATAAAATGTATAACTTGAAAAGATTTTAACATGAAAATCCTTCAGAGACTGATCGAGTGAGCCTACGTAAAAGCTGAAAACCCCCCAAATAAGATATAATACTTGGACTACATACATGTAATTGAAATTCAGCCAGAAATAAGAAAAACAAGTTATAAATATCTTCAAGTTCCATTGTTCAAATTTTAACTAGAGTTAATTGAAATCATCAAATCTATGACACACCAAATTGAAGTTCGTATTTAAAAAGTGTGGAGAATAAAGATGCTACTGCTCATGTCAATAAGTCACATACACATTCTTTGGTATTCAAAGACAGCTGTGAAAAAAGCATTTGGACCTACCCCACTGTTGTCTCCACATAAACTCCAGTTGTTTTTCTTTGGCTAGATGTTTCTTCACCGAGTAGTGAACTCGCTGAATCAGCATATTGTTCAAACCCATCCTGCGCAACAAGTATGCCATTGTGGGTGAGTGACCAAATGGGTCTATGGCCCATCCAGCCGTAGGCTTCACACCTTGTTAATATAAATAATCAGCAATGTCAGTCATAATATTATAGTGGAAAGAATTAAGCATATATGTAACATAGCAATAATATTTAGTAATTTGCTCATTGGGAATATAATACAGTTTTACTACTTTGCTCTTTGAATGAATAATATTTTCATGAATTTAGTTGTTATACTACCCTCCCTCACCCCCATCATTCTACAACATACATTATCTTTCATCAAAGATTAAGAAAACCATGGTAAAGATACATCAATTGGAACTGCATTAGGGAATAGGTATAAAAAAAAGAGATCAAGATGAAACAAAACTATTTGAACATCATTACAGTTCATTACATATAGTCATATCAGTAAGTTTCAACATCAAGAATTTTGCCTTCAAGAAAAACATCATGAAAATAGTAGTTGAGGAATCAAGTGCCAAAATTAATAAAAATAGAACAGTGTCAGGTGGATTGTTTCCAAGATTGCCACTTTGTAAAACTTTATCAACATGGAAATTCACAACATATGGTAATACAAATAATAATTAAACCAGAATTTAATCACCTATTACACAGCTGGCTAATAAGAAGTTTTAGAAGGCATTGACAGCAACTATATACTTTCAGAAAAGAAATTTACACAAAAGAACTCTTAACATCAAAATGTACTAGGATGTAAAAGATGTTAGACAAAAACAAAATTCTTTTCATTGACATCAAAGTAGAGGTGCTTTAAAAAGCTCATAAAACCAGATATTAGTTTTCTGTCCTTTTTTTAAAAAAAAATCATTGTTCTTAAAATCTGTCTTAGAATAACCATTATCCACACATAGAAGTCATATCTTACTGGGCAAAGGTCAGACTCCAAGTGACCATGGATGGACAGTCAGCATAAGCACTGTTAGAATTACAGTCCATGCATCAGTAATTAAAGTGATAAGCCAATACAGCTTACGTTTAATCATGAAATTTTTTATGCCTGTTCATTTTTACAAATCAGTTAACTGTTTGAGGTTAATCTAGCACAATATTAAATGTATAGTTATTAATATGTTTTATATACATTGACAAATACATAGCACAATAGAAACACAAAAAAAACAATGTTAGTAAAAATTAAAATGTAGGTCTCAGTAGCTGTCTTTGCAAGCATGAAGTGATAAAACTGCTGCACCTTTTTATCAAGTTTCATCATCCAAACATAAGCAGAACTCAATAAATGAATTTTAAACACAGAATTTCAGCAAAATCAATGAAAAATGAAATAATGGTGACAATGATCTGATTTTGCAATAAGGGTGCAGTACATATTGAGATGCATTCCTCCCAAAGTTTAATGATTCTAGGAAGGACAGTGTGCACATAGCATGCCAGAAACTTGTGTGGCTGTAAATGCAGGTCATAAGGATATTTTGTATTAGATTGGTAGCAGTAAATGTATACACTTATATAATTTACTAATAAAATTAAACAGATAAAACAAAGCAATTAAATGGATAGTAAAGGGTGAAGTCGATATCAAGAAATATCCCCATATCATCATGATTCCTGGTACCTATAACATTATGTATACAAGATATAAAACAGTCATGTTTTCATCTCCTCAATGCAACAAAACAGTACATTATACACCAGCCATATCGTCATTTTGGAGAAACTATTTTTTCTTCTTTATGTCATGGTGGAATTTCAATCTGACCTACAGACCTCTTCTTGTCTCAAATGCAAGATATCCATAAAGTTTGGTGGCATATTATTTGCATTATTCTGGTAAAGCATTCACAATGTGGATGGATTTTGACCATTTATATGTCCCACACTTACTAAGTTACAGCTGAACATTTCACTTCTTGTATTAGATTTTCCTCATAATTATGACCAGCCTTTTCTCTCCCTTTCTCTCTATCTTCGAGAGAGAGAGAGAGAGAGAGAGAGAGAGAGAGAGAGAGAGAGAGAGAGAGAGAGAGAGAGAGAGAGAGAGAGAGAGAGAGAGAGAGAGAGAGAGAGAGAGAGAGAGAGAGAGAGAGAGAGAGAGAGAATACTACCTAAAGTTCCATTCAGCCACTGATGTCCCTCTATCATCTGATCAAGCATGGCAAAGTAGTGAGTGTTGGCTTCATCATTCATCACCCAACCTCCTGTCACTATTTCCAACTGACCTGACTCTATCAGCCTGAAAGTAGATCATTTAGACAGTATTGTTCTATTTATGATAATCAACTCACTGAGTACAGAAATTGTATAGTCTAATCTAGCTGATCTGGATTTGTTGTATCTGAATATGGTATTTAAGTAATTCATTGGCTGGAACCATTTGTTGTCAGTCATGCAAAAATTTCTGTCCTAGTCTATACTGGTTAGGTCGGATTCTCCCTACATTTGAACAACAAGATTATTTAAATATGTCTGGGAAGGGGCAAATAATATTCCACAATTTGTATAAATTCTGCTGATTTTCTGGAGTGATTATTTTTTTAAAAAATCAGCTCGAATTCAATGATTATTCTATTTTCTATTTATCTGACAACAGGATCTGCTGAAAGTTTGTAATGGCAACAATATATATCGCATCAACAAAACCTGACTTTGCTTCTTTGACTTGTACATCATGGACTGCAATCACACAAGTTATATTTCTGTCTACCATCCCACTTGTGTTCCAAATATTGGTTCATTGAACCATCACTAAACAAAATTCTAGGAATTATAAAAAAAACTTTAAAAAAATCTATAATATAATTTTCATGGTGAATCAGGTGCATCACTTTTCTAAGTAAAGGTCATGCATCTACTTTAAGTCAATGTATTCCAGCTTTATAGAAAAGTTTTAAATTTCTTTACCCAACAGAGTTTAATGTATTTTGTTTTCCAATCTCCTGCTTGTAAATGATAACATAGCTGAGTTTCCATTATAGTGGCCGAGTGGTCTAAAGCGCTGACCGTTACGGATAACTGCCATCTCACCTCTGTCTGCATGAGTTCGAGTCCAGACGTGGGTAAGTGAGAAAGCCTGCCAGTAGCTTCTCGTGGGCCGGTGGTTCTACCCTGGGTTTTCCAGGGTTCTTCCTCCACCATAAATACTGGCCGCCATGTATAGCCTATCTTGTGCTGAAAAATGGCGTTAAATCATACAACAACAACAACAACCATTTGACAATGACCATTTTTCACAATTGGAACTCTGCTGACATGAAAAATTAACTGACTATGGTAGCTCAGTTTAGTACTGTACCCTGGTCAACAGCACTGCATATCAATGCTACAGGAACATGAGTCTCCCTGATTAAAATGCAAATTGTTAAAATAGTAATTATGTTTTTCCAAGAATACTTGCCCAATCACATTATGTTAACAATATTAGCTTCCTACTTTGCATATCCAGCCCATCTTATATTATTTCAAAAAGATACAGGGCAGTAACTCATGCTCATTACCTCCCCTTAGTACTGCCTGGTGTCACTAGTTTTTAGCTGAGCAGGATGCTAATGAGGATGCTTGCATGGCAGGATGGTTGGGAAGGATTTTAAGTAAAATTTGCTTTCTCCTTTGAATGTCCCCAAACAAATTAGGTTAGGAAAATAAGTAACAGGAGTAGGGATACTGCATATCTGACTTATACCCTGGGTGTCCTTCTGGGGAAGAAAAGCTCATTTTTCCACATGAATGAAAACTCTTTCTCCTAATTACATAAGCAACACAGCCTGGAGTCCCTTGACATGTGACTCTTATATGCAGCTAAGAAGATGATGTTAAAATCTTCTTACCTACATAATTTCACTGGCAAATCCAGCAAAGCAAACAGACTGTGTTAATTTGGTTGGGTCAGATGGTCATCTGTGCTGCTGCCACATATCCATATCCTCTGTTACACTAAATCTCTGAGACAGACATCTGAGATGGTTGACTGCATGTCAGCCAACAGCTTCCACTATATCTCGGATTGAATGCACGGCTCACTGAGATGGTTTGAATTGAATGAACTGTATTCTTCATAGTCTTGTGAGACCTCAGAGTATGCCAAGCATATAACCCACTTCAGCAAATGAAGCAAAGGGTTTGATGGGGTGAGATTTTGTTTCCCAGATTTCACAGGGAGAAAGAGGCATTTGCCATGATTTGTCTGTGTGTTTCAAGTAGTGCTTGTGAATATGAACAGGAATTTGCATAACTGCTGCTTTCAGTCTGTCTATGGAAGAAAGGGAATGAATGATGAATCTTTGGCTACAGAAGGATGGCAAAACTTGTTTTTGGCTACAAAGCCTGGCTGTGTCAAGAGGACCATTGAATCATCTGACTTGAGCTAAAGATAGTTCAGGTAATGGGTAGGGCATACAGCTCTCATACCCTACCTGCAGAGGATTAAGCTATCAGAAAACATGTCTTGCATATCATAAACTTCAGCAAAATGTGGGATAGAGGCTCAAATTTACTCAAATTGAACCATGTTAAAACCCATGACAGATTCCATTTTGGAAACAAAGTAATGGCTTTTGGATGACTGAGATCAAAATTAGCAAAAAGTCTGAAAAGTTGTTATCTTGTCCAATGTCATATCTGCCATGGTGCTGGAAAGTGTCCCATATCATAGAGCAGTAGCATCTGATGGTGATGGGGGCCAACTGTTTCTGTTTTTCCTCCAAAAACAAGAGAAAAAAGTCAGCCAATTGAGGAATTGAGGCACACAAAGGTCCCTGACAATGTGCCACTTTCCCTTGTAAGCCTACAGAGCATTCTTGCTCTTGAGATTCTACCCACCAAAGAAGGTTTAAACTATTCAACTCACATGGCTGTCATAATAAAAGCCAAGCATACAAAAAAGACAGTATGAGCAGGGATGGACACGCGTGACCTTGAGAAGATTCAGGTTGATCAGGATCTTTGTGTGCAGATCTATCACTACATCATGTGTATCAGTGACTCAGGACTTTCCGTCAGAATCATCTTGCAGTTTGACTCCATAATGTCTGGAATATTTTCGAAAATCAGAACTGTGGGAGAGTGGGCAAAGGTCCACAACCGCTCCAGATTTATCGACAATACATCCACAGCTCAAGCTTCTGTGTCTGGAACTGGAGAGAAAAACACAGATAACCTGAGATTCCACCTCGCCGCATAAAGGTCGATCATCTGATGTTCCTAGAGTGTACAGATCTGAGTGAAGAGCCCATTCTGTGTGAAGGATTTGACCTCTTCTGGACAGAGTGTCAGCCAAGACAATTAATGTGCCCAGCATGTGCCTGATTTGTACATTGATATGGAGATGGTTTCACCAACATAGAAACTGCCAAATCTGATTACACAGGTTAGGTGATTTGGTGCCCCTGATTTAAGGTGACAGGATGCAATGACCAATTTGTGGGACATAATGAGAACCATTTTCCCCAACAGTAAATCTTCCCAGAAGTTAATGGCTTTCATGACAGCCTTCATGTTGAAGATGTTAATGCATTGAGGCCACTGCCCTGGCTCCCACAAGTTGCTGACAGTAGTGAAGCAATAGGCAGGCACCCCAAGCACATATGCTGTATACCATGGTTTCCGCTTAGGGATTCTCCTGGGTTGCTCCACTGATGTAGGAATGATCTAATCTTGTTTTAGAACATGACTGCTTGAACAAAGGGATCTGAAAATGGATAAGACTGTGCCAACAATGTCATCTGTAAGGGGTGCATAAAGAGACAGCCGAGTGGGATCAGGCTTTCTGCCACAGTGAATAAGCCATGGAGAACTCTCTCGCTGAAATCCAAGTCATGTTAGAAACAGCATCAACAAGTGTGACATTGTTGGTTACGTGAACACAAGGAAGCTGCAACAGATTCAATATAGTTAAGAACTCAGTACCAGATGGACGAAGTTCTGGGATGGATGGAGGTTTGACTTATCCCAGTTTATTAAAAATCAGAGATAATCTAAAAGTGAAAGGAGATTGTTCCTGCCTTGGAGCAGGATAGAACGTAAATGTGCTTCTGGAGGATGTTGTCCAGGTACACTGGTGTCATTGTAGATGATGTCAACTGGAACAGGGAGACAATGCAATCCATAACCTGATTAAAAAACAAGAGGGTAATGTTGAGGTCAAAGGGAAGAATGAAGAATCAATATTTGGTGTTCTGGCAGTGAACAGAGAAATATGCAGGATATGGGGTGAATGTCTGTATTGGTCAGGTCAAGATTGATGGAATCCTCACCCTTCCTGATGGAAAGGTTAGTCTGTGGTCTGCTGGCATTGGGATAGGACTGGTATTGGTGTATGTCTGTCTGAGGAAATCCCGTCTCACAGGTGCTGAGTGTTCCTTAGCACTTGAGGGGCTGAGAGGGTTCAAATGCATGTGCAGGGTGAGCAGCAAGTTGCAGGGGAAGTTCCTGGGCTGTCTGCATCCAAACTTCTTCAATTCAACTTTCAAAAGAAATGGAGACCCAAATGGGATTATCTGTAAAAGAAAAACAATATGTGTTCTAAGCAATGTTGACCTGTGCATCCTGTTGGATTAGAACTAAATTAGACTAAGCTGTCAAAGCAATGGACATAGTATGGTGAGTTGTTCAGTGAAGAACAAGAACAAGTAAAGAACAAGAACAATCCTGGCCATCACATCAAAGGTGTGGCTATTTTTAGATTGCCAATGAGGCCAAATCTAACATAGAGGATGTTGCCATGAAGTTCTGAACTAGCTTTCAATTTTTGACAATTCGTATAGGACTTGAAAATACAGCTTCTCTTTCTCCATGCCAAAAAATCAACCTACGCCTTTGCTTTGTAATCCTGTGTAGAAGTAGGCAGCTTAGAAAATTCCAGAATCGCCAACACCCGATTTCGTTTGGGATGACCTGTAGCTCTGCATAAGTCATGACAGGTAGTACTGACAAATGGCAATGTCCCTAGCTCTCTTTTGAAGGTAGTCAGTGAGTAATTGAAAGTCTGATACAGCTGGTGTGAATGATGTGTGAGTTGGTCCTAGTGAAAGTGGTATACAAGATAATCCAGCAAGCACTTGTTTGTACCTGCTACTCAAAAGGCCTGGCTAAACAGATTTCTCACTGAAATCTATATGGTAGTTTTAAGATGCTTGATTTACAGGCCCGAAGGCCATTCTCAGACATGGCCGGGGGACTTATGCCCACTGGGCTGTCTAAACTTGAGGAATACTCTGCAATTCATCAGTATTGCCAACAATGAATTGTAGGTTGTTTTCCTTGATTTATTCCATCTTTCATTCTCTTCAATGTCGAATGGACTATGCTTCAAACGTGCATTTCATG
Source organism: Potamilus streckersoni (assembly GCA_016746295.1). Lineage (NCBI taxonomy): Eukaryota > Metazoa > Mollusca > Bivalvia > Unionida > Unionidae > Potamilus > Potamilus streckersoni. Next base: position 792,647 of record JAEAOA010002143.1, read on the forward strand.
TATTTAGTAAACATTTCTCCTGAAACAAAAAAAACAGAAACGGTAGCTGAGACTTTGTCTGACCACATATTACACATGCTGCATATCATAGATGATGTATATTTAGAATAAACAACACATTACATGTATCGCATTGATATGATTATCTGCTGAAATGACACAAAAACAAAAAATTGAAGTGGAAATTACTAAGCTGCTAAAACTGAGATTTGAAAGTATTGTACGGTCCTGTAATGAACTTATACATACAATGCTTAGCTAAATTAATTAATTAAATTAATGCTTAATTAAACCACAAGTCTATCAAAACAGCATGAAATACAAAATGTATAAATAACAAGCAGCACTTTAGAATTTGCTAATAAGAGTTCCATAATGTATGGAGTAAGTGAACAAAGTCAAAGGCATGCTAACTCATATAAAGTCAATGATAGATGAAACAGGGGTCTTAAAATGCAAAGTCCTTAAAAGTGAACAAAGTCAAAGGCATGCTAACTCATATAAGGTCAATGATAGATGAAACTAAAATGCAAAGTCCTTAAAAGATATAAAAACACTTGCAATTGGTAGAATTTGTAAAATAATGCACACAACCTGCAGCAGAGTGATAAATCCAAAAGGAATGTTGGCTGGGCCTATAGGAATACAAAAATGACTGGATTGTAGGAGGATGAACTATACAATGTGCTCTGTACAGCACTAAAGCTAAAAGCTAATGAAACATGGTGGTGCCAAGGGGACGTAATTGGCAAGAATTACCGTCCCTTGTCTATTGGACATGAGCTTCTTTGTATTTTAGTAAAGCAGAATTCACAAGGTAGTAGGCTAATAATCCTAACATAATGAGATTAGGAAACAAATTTGAATGAGAAATGACAAAATCTTGATGGAAATTAATGACTAAACTCTAGAACTCATTGTTAAAATTCTGGTGACAACAAAAAAACTTGGATATAATGATTAATAATGATACATTATTTCACAATGAATCAAAATCAAATCATCAAATTATGAAAAAAAATATTTTCAGATGTCCACGATGCTGCATTTCACGTTATTTTGACTATCTCTAAACATTATGCCAGAGCTCAAATCCTACTTGACTACTTTGTAAAATGATATTAAATAAAACAGTATATTTACTTTTTAACTTCCTGTCTCTTATCAGCACTTAGCTCATTCCACCACAGATGAAAGAAGGACATTTCAGCATAAATAAACTTCCTACGACTGTCCTCCTTCAATTTGATGAGCATACTATTGAAAATATTCCTTGTTTGCTGCTTATAGTAGTCCATAAATGTCTTCACCCAACCTAAATTATAAATAAAGAATAATGAGTTCAGCTAAGCTTACAGGGGGATGCCTCCCTTTCTTATGATATTCTTCTCTAGGCTAGTCACCTGGATGAAAGGCAATCTATTTATATACTCACTTAAGTCAAGTCTAAATGCAAACTGCACAGACCCAGACCTGCCATCATATAATGTGGTGGCAGATCTGGGTCTGTGTAATTTCCTAGGAGTAATCAATAGAACAAAAATATATACTGGTCTGCAGATGCATTATGCTATTATAGATTAGTATCTTTGTTGTTTGCAGTTTGAGAATAAACAAGTAAAGAATTTCCATAATTGTATCATTCTATCCTCTTAAGGATAATTTTAATCTTCAATAATAATTGAAATAATAATCTTAATTTTAATCTTAATTTTCAATCAAAAACTTCTTGCAGAAGGGTTGGATGCTTTAGTGGGTGACCACTGCATGTGATCATTGTAAGTGAAAACTGTATAGTTGTACAATTCAAAAGATTACTTAAGTGATTATCAGTCTATTTGATTTGATACATTGTTACAGTCTCAACATTAAACTCAATGTGTGATCATGAATCTAAGTATTGAAAGACAAGCATCACATCAAATATTTTAAAATAACAATATTCTGCTTAGTAAGTCTAGTTTATATTAAAAAATGGAACCTCAGTAAAATTAGTAACATTTTATTTATTAGGTACTAACAACTACCTACAAAAAGAACTAAATTTATATTTTCAAACTGATACTGGACAAGACAGTATTAGGTCATTTTTTACAATTTAATGCGGAGTATCCAAAGTCATATTGTTGGTGACAGCAAACACCCAAATAAAAGGTAAAGTAAGTTTATAAAGCCTGCTTTACAAACTTTTCCAGGGTTTATAAATCATACTTTATAACCTTTTGGTTCAAGTTTTGACGCTAAAGACGTGTAATTTAAATGATCCACAGGAACTTTATCATTATGATATAAGAAAATGCAAATGTAAAAGAAATTATAATGGACATTTTGCTGGACAAATAAAATCATCAGTTACATTCCCAGAACTTATATATAAAAAGGAAAAGAAACAAAAGATTTGTCTGTGACTTCATGAAAATCTTGATCTGGGGCAAAAGACCATTAATGATGAATAGAATATCATATAACTTCCATGTTACATACACAAGCTGTAGTACCTGGGTCGTTATGAGAATGTGCCACAACAAAGACTTTGAGCTGTTTGTTTTTCCATTCATTATGATCATATGTCACATTCCATCCCTGCTTCCAGGCCCCTCCATCTGGGTTGTCAAAAGGCAGCATGTCAAAGAGATCCATCATCTGTTATGGACAGGAGGACATGATATAATAAATTCACTTTTGCTTTTTATATATGCCTGCATCAGCAGTATTATGTTCATACAATTTCAATTACAATATGTAACACTGCCTATTAACAACCTGAAGAAACTAAAAGCAGATCTATCAAATAACAGCAAATAAAACAAGCTTTACAATTCCTATCCTTTTGTACTATTGGTTAATAAAATAAAAATTACACAAATAGAGACTATTCTTAAGAGTTGAAATGTTTAAATCTTTCAAGTACAACAGACTGGCCTTCAAGTACCAAGCATTGGACTTAAAGAACAATGCATTGGTCTTTGAGCACCAAGCATAGTTTTAAAGTATCATGTACTGGTCTTTATGTACCAAGCAAGGTTTTAAAATACAATGTATTGACCTTAAAGTACCAAACAATGGCCTTAAAGTACCATGTACTGGCTTTCAAGTACCAAGCAATGGCCTTAAAGTAGCATGTATTGGCCCCAAGTCCCATGTATTGGCCTTAAGTACCACATATTGGCCTTCAAGTACCAAGCATTGTCCTTAATGTGCAGTGCAGTCTTCAAGTACCACATATTGACCTTAAAGTCCCAAGCTTTGCCTTAAAACACTCAATACTGGCCTTGAAGTACCAAGCACTAGCCTTAAATTTCCAAGCACTGACCTTAAAGTTACATGCACTGGCCTTAAAGTACTCAATACTGGCCTTGAAGTACCAAGCACTAGCCTTAAAGTCCCATGCACTGGCTTTAAAGCACTCAATACTGGCATTGAAGTACCAAGCACTGGCTTTACAGTCCTATGCACTGGCTGTTAAGTACTAAGAGCTGGCTTTAAAGTCCCATAAGTCTTCATGTACCAAGTTTTGGCCTTTAAGACAAATCAGGTTAAAAAAAGGTAACTGTTTGGAGAACTGACTGATTACAATTTATGCAACACTGCAAGAAACTTACATGGCTATGAGCATAGATGTATTTAAACTGAAATTATAAATCTGGAATTATAGAAGATTCTGGAAGCCAACATGAGTGAGAAAGAATATAATGTAATCTACCTTCCTTTACTCTCCAGGAATAAGGAAAACCAATGGCATATATGACTTTAATCATACTGTTTTGGTAAACAACATACCAGATGACACACTGATCTCTACAAGGCCACATAAAAAGTGATTGATTGATTGTATTTTTATGGCGCATCAGCACTGGTAGGCTATTTAGTACCATACAAAAGGTTATAAGTGGGATTAATTAAGAAAGATAAAAGGTTTATCAACCAGTGATAAAAAAATCAAAAAGTCAAAAGCAAAATGATAAAATGGTAAAGGTAATATATAAAGCTTACCGATCAATGGGGAATGTAAATAGTGCGTGTTAATGAAGATTTAGATGAAAATGTATTCAATATAAATGCTAGTATATATATTACATAAAAATGATCAAGGTGATAACATAAAAATTACAGTTTAGAATAAATGTTTACTTCTTTCAGGAATTTTATAATACAAGAGACATTTATTGTATCAAAAAGTTCCTTCATGTCATGCACATTGTAGTATTGATTGTAGGTAGGTTGGAGGTCAAAACACTCTTATTAATAAGGCTTAACAGTGAACGCAAGAAACACACTCTGGTGCATCTTCGCCTTTTAGCATGTGGGAGTGGGTTATATAAGTATGACCAATCCAAATTCTTGCAATGACTACCTCCTCCCTATGGATGGCTCTGTAGGAAGGAGTCCAGTCTCCTAGAAATGAATTGATTGCATAAAGTTTCTTATTCACTGCATCATTTCATGATGCTTGGCATTTCTGATATAAAGACTCTTTGATACTAGGTTTAAATCAGTACATAGGAATTTTTAGAGAAACTATCAGCAAGTATATTAATCACGTCATGATTGGAATTGAAGAAATTCTTGTTGTTTAGTTTCAGACATCGGGAAGAATTGTTTACCCTTTCCATTTATTTTACAGATCGTGTTCCAAGTCTTCTTCATAGAGAAATGAGAATTTAAAGTTAAAACATATCTTATCCATGATACTCTTTTACTTTCTTTCATCATGCATCAAGCTTTAGCCTGAACAATATGGTACATAGTTAAATTTAAATTTTTGGGCGATGGATGATTATTTAACCTTTTCAGTGCTTCTCATTGCTGTCTAATGGCTTCTTTAATTCTTTGGTGAAACATGGTTTTTGGGTTCTTTTACAGTTCGGTGAGGACTTGGGAATGGATTCTTCTGCAATCTTGATTAAGAAAGAGGTAAAATACTGAATAGGGTCATTGTTGTTTAAAATGGTATCCCTGTTAAAATATGTTTCAAAGTAAAAGAGTATCATGGATAAGATACATTTCAACTTTGAAATGGACTTGTCCAGGAACTGAAAATGGGTCTTAGGCATGTCCATCTACAATATTGACAACATCATCCGTTAAGCATGAAATGTGCAGACAATGACGGTGTTAAGGCCATTCTACTCACAGTCTGGTTAGAAAATATAAATCAATGAATGAATTGACTAAGTTCTTTGCACTTTTTATCAAATTAAAGGTTTTCGTTATTGAAATCGGCAGGGGATACAAACCAATGGGTTAGTATGCTCAGACTATAGTTGAGATTGGGCCCTCCCAACTATCCGTCTAGAAAAAAAAGTACAGGCCAAAGTAGCGTATTGCATTGGAAAGCCTCTGCTAAACTACCAGGATGCTTTCGTCTCCTGACAAGGGACTCAACTCACAGCAAACAGGTTGCTTCTACTTAGTCACCTCTTATGACACACAGAGAGGACATGTTGTGCTAATTCTACAACCCCAGACCTACAGGGGGCCACATAAAAAATAAAATGCCAATATATAACAAGAGTAATATTATATGCTTGCTAAATGCTTATTAGTCATCTAAGGACAAACCTGACATTTTTCTAAAGAAACTCGGAGTAACTAAACCTTCATCCTCTTGATCCCAAAATTTACAGCCTTCTTCTGTAGCCTAAGTGCAAGCCATCCACAAGTCTGTACAACTAATGTTAGTGCATGAATATCATTTTTTCTTTGTTCAGTAACCTTGACCTCTGATCTTCTAACCCCAAAATCAACAGCCTCTAACTTACTGATTTGACTAAGGTATGTCATTCTAATGTTGCTGAAACCATTTTTAACAATTCCTTCAGTGACAGTGACCTTTAAATTTTGGCACCAAAATCAACAAGATTCTTCTTTGCACCATGTACAAGCCATCCAACTACTGACAATGGAGACCTTCAGTTTTTTTGTGGAAACTATTTTTCTTTTTCAGTTCTCATGACTTTGATTTTGATCTTTTAAGTGCATAATTATTATCTCTCATCTTTGGTGCAAGTTTAAGCCACTCACAAATTTTCATAACTCAGGGATCTCAAACTCAAACCACCCTGATGGCTGCATGAGGACATTTTCAATGTCCCAACAGTCACACAATTTTTGTTATCTCTCATGACACAGTGTGATGCCAATCATTTTGCAGGCCACAGGATATGGTTTGGTGAGCCACGTCTCTGAGACCCCATCTCTAAAGCAATTGTGTTAAAACCAAACTGGCAGCAGACAGACAATATCATAACATAATAAGCCCTGCCTTACAAAAAAATCTTATTATTTCTCATAGTGTCTGCAAACATGAATATGAAAAGTTCCATTGCTTCTTACCTGCACATCAGATCTGGCCATTGGGGCATCAGACCAACTGCACATTTCCTTGGAAACTTCAACATCTTTGATTTTCATGGCCACAAGCTGCTTTCTGTCCTTGTCCAACTCGACTCTTACTAGTTTTTCTTTTGTGACTGGTTTCCATTTAGTGTCTTTTTCCTCAATGTTCAAAAGTTCCTGCGAATAATACAAAATCAAGAGCAAATATTTATAAAAACCCTTTCCTCCTACATTCAAAATTTAACATGTCACTCATACAGCCTGTACAATCAATGGAGATAAGCCATCTTGGTATGTTGCTTTCATATATAACATAAACTGATTTGCTTTCAAAATGCATCAATTACTGTTTTTATTTAGCACAAAAATAAAAATTATAATTTTGCATTGGATTTCTAAATTCATGGCTTCATAGCAACAGGGCTCATACAGAATTCTGAATGATAAATTCAAAGACTTTTCCCAAACTTTCAAAGACCACAAATAGATTTCCAAGACCTATTTTCACTAATGCTTTGTATACAAGTTATCTTATATGAGAAAACAATGAATGCAAAATACTACAATATTGTTTAATGATGAAATGAAGCTGAACGGATAATCAAATGGAAGAAAGTAGGAAAACTTGACTACATCCGAATCTAACAACTTTGGACAATTTTATTTTTGATTATGGAAAGAAATTAAAATGTTTGGGTTAATTTCAATTCTCAAAGGCTTTAAGACCTCAGGGTAATCTGCTCAATTATCCCAAACTTTCAAGGCCTTGAAAATGCTACCTCATTTATCCCAGACTTTCAAGGCCTTGAAAATGCTACCTCAATTATCCCAAACTTTCAAGGCCTTGAAAATGCTACCTCAATTATCCCAAACTTTCAAGGCCTTGAAAATGCTACCTCATTTATCCCAGACTTTCAAGGCCTTGAAAATGCTACCTCAATTATCCCAAACTTTCAAGGCCTTGAAAATGCTACCTCATTTATCCCAGACTTTCAAGGCCTTGAAAATGCTACCTCAATTATCCCAAACTTTCAAGGCCTTGAAAATGCTACCTCAATTATCCCAAACTTTCAAGGCCTTGAAAATGCTACCTCATTTATCCCAGACTTTCAAGGCCTTGAAAATGCTACCTCAATTATCCCAAACTTTCAAGGCCTTGAAAATGCTACCTCAATTATCCCAAACTTTCAAAGCCTTGAAAATGCTACCTCAAATATCCCAAACTTTCAAGGCCTTGAAAATGCTACCTCAATTATCCCAAACTTTCAAGGCCTTGAAAATGCTACCTCATTTATCCCAGACTTTCAAGGCCTTGAAAATGCTACCTCAATTATCCCAAACTTTCAAGGCCTTGAAAATGCTACCTCAATTATCCCAAACTTTCAAAGCCTTGAAAATGCTACCTCATTTTTCCCAGACTTTCAAGGCCTTGAAAATGTTACCTAATTTTTCCTAAACTTTCAAGGCCTTGAAAATGCTACCTCAGTTTTCCCAAACTTTCAAGGCCTTGAAAATGCTACCTCATTTTTCCCAGACTTTAAAGGCCTTGAAAATGCTATCAAATTTTTCCCAAACTTTCAAGGCCTTGAAAATGCTACCTCAGTTTTCCCAAACTGTCCAAGACCAAATACCATATGAACCCTGAGCAACCATAAAATCTTTGAAAACTGGTACCTTGCGAACAACAACAATTTGATGGTATCGGTAGAACTGTTTTGCAACATACTGAAAACAAGTCCTTTGTTTCTCTTGAATGACCAAAAAATGCTAAATTCTCCTGAGAAAAAAAAGAAATTTTACTTCACATTAATTTTAATAGAATTTATATCATTTCTGGAGTAGAAATTTGACTGTACAGGTGCTATATGATGTTGAGTAGCTAAACCACAAAAACCTCAAACCACTGAAGCATGAATGGAGTGTTTTAACCTGTTTAGGTTTCTTGGCCACACATATGTTGGATTGAAATTTAGTCTAGGCAATAAAAAGTTGTACACTTCTTACCGATACATTGAAGGAGCAGAAAAATCTTGAAAACTCCATGGTTATACCTGGGCAACCAGGTTTAAAAACTGTTTGGCTAGCCGATATTTTTAGTTTCCCAGTAAATTACTGTAATTTTAATCCAAGTTTTTCTGTATTCAAAAATATTTAATAATTTGTATCATATACATAGTTAGTCTGTATTACATACATTAGTTGTAATTCAATGTCTGTCTCATGGACACTTGTTTAAACTGATCAACAAATAAAAGATAATCAACTTCCTTTTTGACAGCATCCAAATATCCAACTTTTGAGTAGCTGTCCATTCCTGATCAGAAATATGTCTATATTTTATGTTTATCTAAGTTTATCTCATAATGGTTTCTCATTATGGTTCATATTATTGTTATTCTGAAATTAATCCTGTTTCAAAACTGTCCTGCCCTACAAAAATGAAACTGGTTTTGACACATTTTAACTTTTCATGATCAGAACTAGTCTTTTCATGCTTATCAAAGCAAATAACACAGACCAGGATACTGCTGTGAAATGTCTACATCCACTATATTCAGGTTTTTGGTATATGGTGGATAGTACACAATAATAACAAATATTATTTCAAAGATTACAAAAATTAGCAGAAAGGAAATTTTATGCAAATAAATGGACTGTTCATTAGAAATATGTGAATTTGCAATTCAAATCTTTGCAGTTTGATAAAGAACATTGTATAATTTTTGTTGACATTCTGGACAATGCTTGTCAAAGGAGAATGCATATTATGAATTAGTAAATCAAATTAAACCATATCATCTGACTGGTTTAAAAAATGAACAAATAAACAAACTATGCTGAAAAATTATCATTAAATGTATTAAATTACACTTCTGAAAAAAAACTAAGAAACCCTATCTAGCTCAGAGAAATCTTTATGAACATGATTTTCCATGTCAATTTGACTAATTCAATAAAACATTTGAAATTAATTCTTGTAACGTTCATGACTGTATCCTGTAAAGTGTTGATAGATGATATCCTGTCTACACATCTGAAGATTAGCCTCCTAAACATACATATGGCCAGGAAATATATCCATATTCTTACCTTTAACTTCTCAAGGCTTTCTTTATCTCCACTTGAAAGTTTTCTTACAGCTTCCTTAATTTTTTTTATTGTATCATGGTTTTTTATTACGTCTTTCTGGATTTCATTTATCTTCTGTTCAAAGGCATCAAGAGAATTCTGCAAAATCAAGCATGATTCAACAATTTAATGATACATGTTTAACTGAAAACTACCATAATGTAGAGGTAGATAAAATGACAACCTCAAATGTAATAGTAATTATTTGAAACAAGAGTCCCTTGTAGGGACAGGTGCTCTACTGGGCAAGAAGAATTTCTAGTAATTCAAGATAAGACCACTTCTTCCTTTTAACTTCAGAGTTTTTAAACAATCTTCATATTCAATGATAATATTACCAAATTACTTGCTGTTGGTAGGCATACTAGATGTCACATCTTCATCATTTTCTTTTAAGAATGAGTAGTCATTACAAGTCTTTTGGTGAAAACCCAGTGTCAAGGTGATGATTCCTCCTGGAATTAGACGTGACATCCAGATTTTCATGATTGCCACCATTTCTTGCATTCACTTTCCTTGGGCTATTCTAAGACATGATTCTTGCATTCACTTTCCAGGATCTATTCTAAGACATGTGATTCTGGCATTCACTTTCCAGGATCTATTATAAGAATGATTCTGGCATTCACCCACCAAGAGCTATTCTAAGACATGATTCTGGCATTCATTTTCTAGGATCTATTCTAAGACATGTGATTCTTGCATTCACTTTCTTTGAGCTATTCTAAGATATAATTCTTGCATTCACTTTCCAGGATCTATTCTAAGACATGTGATTCTAACATTTATTTTCCAGGATCTATTATAAGACTGATTCTGGCATTCACCTTCCAAGAGCTACTCTAAGACATGATTCTGGCATTCATTTTCCAGGATATATTCTAAGACATGTAATTCTGGCATTCACTTTCCAGGATATATTCTACGATATGATTCTGACATTCACCTTCCTGGAGCTATTCTGAGACATGATTCTAGCATTCACTTTCCAGGATATCTTCTAGACATATGATACTAGCATTCATTGTCCAGGAGCTATTCTAAGGCATGATTCTGGCATTCACTTTTCAGGATCTATTCTAAGGAATGCAAGTCTGGCATTCAATTTCCAGAATCTATTCTAAGGAATGCAATTCTGGCATTTACTTTCCAGGATCTATTCTAAAGCATGATTCTGGCATTCACTTTCCAGGATCTATTCTAAGGCATGCAATTCTGGCATTCATTTTCCAGGATCTATTCTAAGACATGATTCTGGCATTCATTTTCCAGGATCTAAGACATGATTCTGGCATTCATTTTCCTGGATCTATTCTAAGACATGATTCTGGCATTCACTTTCCAGGATCTATTCTAAGACATGATTCTGGCAATTATTTTCCAGGGTCTATTCTAAGACTTGATTTTCGCATTCACGCTAGTTTCTAAAAATTTGCATGAATCATAAAGCTCAACCAAGTACCATATGCACAGAAACTACATAAAAATTCACAAAAGCTGATCTCTCCTTATTTTTATAATTCTTTCTTAAATATTGTGATGTGATGTGATTATGATTTTTAATGTAGCTTTAACAATTTTTCAGGCATATAGCTATGATGTCTGCACTGTGGCAGTTTTATAGTGATGTCTAGCACTGGAGCATCATGCCTCAGACATGTAGCATGATGTCCCACCCAGTCACATCATCCTGACACCAGGCCAACCAGTCCTAACACTAGCCTCTTAATGCTGAGCGCCAAGCAAGAAAGCTGTTAGTATCATTTTTGTAAGTCTTTGTTATGACTCGACCAGAGATCGAACCTCCCGCATCCAAGGCAGATTCTCTAACCACTAGACCACCGGAGCGGTTTCTACCAAATATTCTGCTTTAGAAGACAGTTTTTTGCACACTATCAATCCAAGAAACTGTAATTATTTTTGTTCTCAAATTTTCCGTAAACATTACATTCTTACTACATTCTTAGTACAATGGTACTTACAAAAACTGTTTTACCCACAATAATTTGTACACCTAAACATATTACAAAAGTACACAAAAAAGGTCAATACAAATAATACATTTAGAATAAAAACCAATGCAATATGTAGGTTTGTGCATATTTTTTGCAATAAGTAACAGTAGGTACACTTTCATGTATTTAGTTATAATGGATTCATCATTTAATAATTAACCCTATATATAAAAGAAAAATCTTGAATATATTTCAGTTTTTGTCTAAAACTAATTCAAGTTCAACTAGTATCTTTCCATAGAATTATGTCATTATTCAAACAGACACATGATGAAATTTAGGAAGTAAAATCTTTATATACTCATGATGTATAACCTAAATTCAACTGCAAACAACACAGACCCTGATCCGTTATTTAATAATGCACTGGCAGATCTGGGTCTATGTTGTTTGCTCTAATGATTACTCCTAATGAAATGCATGGAGTAAGATCTGTCAGTACCTTATGCAACACCCAACAGATCATAGTCACCATTATCTCTTCCATTAGATACTCCTAACAAATGGTGTACAGACCCAGATCTGCTGGTACACTATGTGACAGCAGGTCTGGATAATGTATATTACAATTCATTGCAATTCATTATCTTTTATACAGCAGAGTAAAAAAAAAGAACAAATTTTCTAACGATAATATTACTGTAATTTAATAACACTACACTACCAGTACACATTCTCCCAATAAAAAATGAACCCCAGAGCAGATGAAGGGTTCTTGGTAACTTAAAATAGTCATCATCTTGTTTTTCCCCCATTGAAATTTATTTGTTTTGGATTACAAAATAGGCTTCAACTGCCTCCCTTTCCAATATTCCTCAAAATCTCCCTAGCCCATCTTCAATGAAATGATAGACTTATCAAATGGGTAGCCTAATGAACTGAGAGAAAATTTTAAAACTACACTGTGTTGGTGTGAGATATATTGGCTTATCATCAAATATGATTTGTTTGATCCCCTATGAAATGGGTTGAATAAGTTTTATAGGAAAACATCCCCCATTTATTTAAAACTTATATGATTTCTGAATCTTGTCTTAGACAAAATTATAGGACACATACTGTATCTAGAAATTAGATCATAACCGACTTTTGATCCGGAAATCGAATTCCACTGATAGTATGAACTTCCAATTAATCAGTCGGACAAGAAGGAACGAATAAAGTTGAATTTCTATAGCACTGTGTCTAACACTGTGTGTCGCTTGATAGTGCATTAATAAAGTTAAATAACAAGTCAGAAAAGTCCAATATGGTCAACATAACGAGGTGAAACGATAGCACTTGAATTAGACCGAAAGATTTAAATTTATTAAAATATTTTAATGAGCATGGGCATGACGTATGCAGTTTACTAGATAATAAAGAAATTTGATAATCAAAATTTATAACTTCCAATATCTTTGCAAGAAATTTTAGCTTCTCCGTTTTTCAGTGGACATGTCGATTGTTTGTCACTGCAAATAGCACTTGTGGTGCTAAAACTTCACTATTGACGATAGAGGGCCATATTGAACAAAAACATTTACAACAGATGTCAGAAGCTGGAACATATTTTTCCAGAATATATATATATATATATATATATATATATATATATATATATATATATATATATATATATAGTTTAATACAAACAATACTATCATACAGGTTAGAGAAATTAAATTCGTACTCTACCGAGTTTCGAACCCAGGTCCGCGAGTAAATGGCACCCATCGCCTTGCCTGCACGCACCAACCCATATACCGTCACGACTAAGCAAGCATCACCAAAAAATGATGGCACTGAATCGTTGTTATATAAGCTCGTGCATAGCAGACACACTCGCATGACGACCTAGTAATTAATTCTCATATATTCACACAGTCGTTCCAGATTCCTCTGAAAGAAATCAAGGTATATAGGAGTTTTGTTTTACAAAGAATTATAAATATATACCAGACAGAACAGACTGTGCTATCCCTGGATTCTGTAGTAGAATCTTGATAATAGTGGGCAGAAATAATAGTTTAATACAAACAATACTATCATACAGGTTAGAGAAATTAAATTCGTACTCTACCGAGTTTCGAACCCAGGTCCGCGAGTAAATGGCACCCATCGCCTTGCCTGCACGCACCAACCCATATACCGTCACTAATAAGCACGCATCACCAAAAAATGATGGCACTATTATCAAGATTCTACTACAGAATCCAGGGATAGCACAGTCTGTTCTGTCTGGTATATATTTATAATTCTTTATATATATATATATATATATATATATATATATATATATATATATATATATATATATATATATATATATATGATTTTTCTCAGCTAGATATGAATCCAATTTGCGCTGGCACATGAATTTAGATGACAGTCAGATGACAGGGATGCAGAGGTGAGATTTTGGTTAGATGTGCTAGAGGCAAATAACTCTTGGTAGTAGGTATCTCTGATTAATCAAATCATATGTGGATAGAAAAATGCTAATTGATTATGCCCTAAACAGCTATCCAAAAAAGACCATTTTTTATCTCAGTTTTTAATGACTTTTCTTATACTAGGCGATGAATGAGGCATTAAATCTGTGCATAAAAAAAATTGTTCTTAGCATCCCAAGTGCTTCAGAGCGTTAAAACCAGTGACACTGGTTCATTGATCATAATAAAGAAAAAAAGTTTTACCGTATCGATGTCCGGAAACCGGCGCTGACTTGTGCTGACAGTTTCCATCATCAAATACAGGCTAACGAACACCACACAGAAAAATAAAGCACCCCAGAGCGCGACATATTTCTTCATATTGGCCCTTTATATAGTATTAGTATTCTAACTTGTCACAGGATCACAAAACCAAATCACTCTCAGTAATTTCGTCTGACATAAAATTTATGCTTTTATTACACAAACTGCAATTAAAATCACTGAAACGATGAAGCTTGCATATCAAATAATCCTACAACTGTTGCTAGGATTATTAGCAGACACATATCATGTAGAATTTACTATATCGATTCGTGGCCTATGAAGAAAACGTCAAACATTCACCTGCATTGATGACGTTTATCACACATGAAGGCCCTACCTAATATGTAGTCTTGTGCATCAGCCCGTTCCAGATGGTCCCGTCGACTTCACGGCAACATGAACCAGTAACGTGACTTTGTCAGGATAAATGATTTCCATATTATGTAAAAATACGTATGCTGACTAATAAATTAGAGTGCCACAGCTTGATACCGCAGCGTGTCTGTAATCTCAAAGAAATGCTAATAGACAAGCACATACCGAGCGGAGACTATATAAGATTCGTTAAAGAGACCTAAAAGATGTTGCTTGATATTTCAAATAGCATTTGGATCATCTTAACAGTTAGGGATCGCGTTCAAACAATAACAACGTAAATTGGGCGATGCATACAAAACGAAGAGTGAAAGGTTATTGTATTATATCAAGGTTATTGTATTATATCGTGCAAAAAAAAAAATAAATTCTAAATCACTAACACTAAGCGACACTGAAATGAAGATGACACCAACATCGAATATACCAATGAGCAAACCCATTCGAAATACACTTTCAAAATATTATTGCAACTGCATTCACACCCGACTTTCATGATGTATACGAATTAATCAACAGCACATCAGAAATGGAGCAAAGCACACAAATTGATAATTTTCCAAATTCACTTCCAGTAAGACAAAATCCATAGGAGTCTAGGACATTTGATATTATTAGGTGCACAGGTAAAATGGTCTGGTTCGTGCAGTACTCCATGATGGGCTATTCCAGCTCATTTGGGCTGAAACCGACTTGAAAGAAATTATATTAATTATTGCGAGCACATGTTTTGATCACGGAAAGAACAAGCATGATTATTTGCTAAGAGCTGATTTAGAAATTCATATTACCGTAGTATAAATATATGGTTTTTCGCTTGATGGGCTTTGTAAAATTATAATATATTATCTAGACTTTAGCCTTCGAATGCAGATATTACCTCATGCTTATGGTGAGAAAAAGTGAAGGTGACTGGAAAAATCAGGTAATTAAATAATGCTCTGTACACAGAAAGATCGATAACATTGAGAATTAATGTAAAAGCTTATACCTTAAAGAAATGTGAACCCTACTACAGAACATGTCGTTATGAATATTGTAAATTATATTTTTTCACTCCGTTACGTGTCGACATTGGTGCTAGATCAGACTCCACTTACTCTTGTTGCGGACTTTTTCTTGCCTTTTTCCAGTTTCCAAAGACAGAGTGCAGAGCATGTACAGATACTTTCTCAGTGGCACCCTTCTAATTTTGAATCGCCAACAGCCAAACATGAAATCAACAAAGGTTTGGCATCGATTCTCAGAACGTTTGACGACTACACCCGAGAAGGTGCTAGGTAAACTCTGTCTGCACGTGCAGACGATGATGTTCCTGTTCCCCATATAAGTCTTCTCGAAGATCCAACTGTATGAAAACACCTAGGTGAACGCGAATTGGACAAAATAGAATTTTCTATACAAGTTACCTACATCAGTATGTTTATAAGCATCATCCATGAATTTTGCTGTTAATGTTTTTTTTTTTTGGTTTGGTGTGTGTGTGTGTGTGTGTGTGTGTTTGGTGGGTATTTTTTATACCTGGAACAGTGGCTTTTAGTCGATTCGAATATCTACACAAGTACGCGATCTGACTGAGGTTAAATTGTCATTATAGCATTGTCCAGAGGTGCCGCTATCTCCATGTAGACGTTTCATGCATGTATTAACGACGCATGTAATTCATGCAGGAATGCATGAAAGTCCCGTTGGAGGAAGCTTTGCTTAAGGAGGTTCAATCATATATAACTAATATTTCTGGACAAGTCCCATATGGATTATGCGAGAATGCATTCAAATGTGATGGAACTAATGTTCCGCTAGCATTGTACGTTGGACAGGATTTAGTTGAGGTCTTTATTAAGTCACTGGAGGTTGCAGCGATATGGATTGGACAACAATGTCTGATGCGCATTTAGTTGTCGAAATCTCGGTATTTATCACAGATGAGTTGCTACTTGTTTATGCATTAGAGACTTTCTTCATATAACCATGACCTCGTATATTAATTCTCAGCGCCAGGAGTTTAATGAGACACATTTCAATAGTAAACCAACTTCAAATTGCATTTGCTTATAGAACGTGGTATCGGAGGCATGTTAAAGTTACGCTCAGGCGAACAAAGTGCTCGTATACAGATGCAATCCCAACGCCCCAACAGTTTTCATAATGTTATTTGACCGGAATAGTTCGACTGGACGGGCAACCAGTGCTCATGGATGAGTTCAGTGGGTCGATCCAATGGCCCAAATTTCGAATCACTAGTTGCATCAAGAAAGGCTGAAGTTGATAGAACCCATCAAGGTTCAACTAAACTTAAAAACTGCTCATGTACGAGTTCTATTGTTTCGCATAGTTAAAGCTCTAATGCTGAAATTTATCATAAATATAACTATTCTTCCAGTCTTACTAAAGTTTGGAATAATGGTGCGTACGCGCGCGCGCGCGTGTGTGTGATATATATTTTAGCGTAGCTTTAACGTAGCTTTTCAGTCGTATCGCTATGATGTCTGCAGTGTGACGGTTTATAGTGATGTCTAGCTCTCATGTGACATGTGGAATAATGTCCCACCCAGTCACATTATCCTGACACCAGGTCAACCAGTCCTAACACTAACCTCTTAATGTTGAGCGCCAAGCGGGGCAGCTGTTAGTACCATTTTTTAAAAAGTCTTTGGTATGACTTGGCTGGGGTTCGAACCCGCGACTTTCCGCATCTGAGGCGGACACTCTAACCACTATATCTAATATAAACCACTCTGAAATAAAAGCTTGG